>JADKLZ010049928.1:0-13061 GCA_021533235.1 Biomphalaria straminea | reverse complement strand
TTATAAAATCTTTTCTATTTTATATACATCACAACCTGCCTCTATTTTCTTTTCTTTATTGGTATTTCGCTTTTGTTTTCTTTCTGATACTCGTAACTTCGTAGGGTATATCTTGGTCTATCTCTTTCTTTTTTAGTCTTTTCTCTATTGTTTTTTTTTTTGTTCATATTCTTCTCTATCTCTCTCTGTCTATTTCACTCTCTCGCTCTGTCTCTCTCTCTTTGTATATGTCTTTCTCTGTCTCTCTCTCTCTCTCTGTCTCTCTGTCTTTCTCTATTTATATGCCTCAGTCTGTCTATTTCTCTCTGTCTCTCTATGTGTATCTGTCTCTGCCTCTCTCTCTGTGTCTCTCTCTGTGTATCTGTCTCTGCCTCTCTCTCTGTGTCTCTCTCTGTCTCTCTCTCTGTATCTCTCTCTCCCATTTTCTCTTTTTCAATCTTGCGTATAATTTTCACTCTCATCACTTGGAGATCTTTCTACCCCTTGCCATCAACTCTCTCTCTTTCTCTCTCTCCCTCTCTCTCTCTCCCTCTCTCTCTCTCTCTGCACGCTGGCTAAGCAATAATGCACTCGTGTTATACAGAGACTCGAAGTGGCCGTGTTCTTGTCTCGAATGATTGCACTAATTAATTTCACAACTCGGGAGCGAAAAAAAAGGGGAGGGAACCTAGTCAGCGAGTGTAGTCAGCGGAAGTGACGCGGGAGAGGCCATAAATATTTGGTCACTCCACTAACAAACATACCCTTTAAACTAGATCGAATCAAGTACGCAAACATGCAAGCGGTCTCCTTGGCTGGGACGACACAACGTGAAAGGGTGCATGAAGCTCAGACTGAGAACTCAGTTTGTACTGTGCATTCAGAAACAATCAATCACCTGGTCAAACAGGATTTTGTTTTCAATAATAGATAAGTTAAGAATTGAGGAAAATATTTCGTTTATGTCTACCTTTAAAATAAGTATCACTAACTTGGATTGAATTACTTAGAACTTCTTTCTATGAAAAGAGATTCTATCCAAGGCAAAAGACAGATAGGAATGTTGAAAAACGGTCAAAATATCATGTGTGGTACCCCATAGGTTCAACAGACAAAGGGATATATGAAAGTGAAGGTTCGCAAACTTCCAAAGTGATGAAGCTATATTGTTTTATGAGTAGGGCATCCTCATTACTATAGAGATTTGAAAGAAATAATAATAATTAATCAATTCATAGAAACATAATTTAATTTAAATTACAGTAAGTACTATCAATTTTTTTTTTAAAGACAATCACTCCTGGACGAAGTTGATAATACTTTGTGAGAGTAATTCTTTTGCTATGGGAAACTAGTGAATGATACTTATAAACTGCAAAAAATGGTCTATACCAGTGGTCTTCAACCTTTTTTTTTTTGGCATACCGTCCCCTTTTCGAATTTTTTCTTTTCAAAAATCCGCCAGCGCCACCATCCCATTTTACCGCACCTTCTTGTTTGCAGTTATAGAACGATAATATTGTATTATTGGTCCAAGTATAATTAATTTAAATGTTAATTAATAGCTTTTAATGAGTGATGTGTCGTATGTATGTCGACTTAAAAAAATAGTGTGCATCATTCTGTGAATTAGTTTTTAATAGCGTGGTGTCAGACTTGGCAGAGTTGAAGTCATTGATTTACATGCATAACTAGATAGACCTAGTAGACCCACGTAGGACTAATAATCTTTTTTTTTTTTTTTTAAGTAGCGTCTGTATTTTAGAAGATAGGATAATTCTGAAAACGTTTCGAAAATGAGTAAGTTTAGCATTTATGTTGAAAGTATATGTGCTACAAGTTTATAACACTGGTCATTTGTCAGGGCCGAATTTAAACTTGATAAAGCCCTAAGCTATTTGAGAACATTGTAAGGTAATTTATTCCTTTACTTTTTTATCTTCGAAACAGTGTTTGTGCATGAAGACCCTAAACCTTAGCTTGTATTAAAAGTTCCCCTTACAGTCCTGTGTCCTACGGTTAAAGAGGGTGACATGTGACCAGCACAACGACCAACCGCCTTTACTTTTCCCCAACTAATGTTAGGTACTCATTAGAGCTGGGTGAACTCAGAGGCGACCAAGGATCCCGAAATAAAAATCCCAGTCTTCACCCGGGAACACCGATTCAGAAGCCAAGCGCTTTACCGCTCAGCCACCGCGCCTCCTTAGCTTGTATTACCTATAGGTAAATCCAAGCTGGTCATTACTATTAACATTTTAGAACCTTGTTCCCCAAACTTTTTATTTAAGGAACACTCTGCACATTTTGAGAATTGAGATTATTGAATTTTGATTATTTCTTAGGTTGAATTATTTCCTTTTGCTACGATAATTAAACCAAATTCTAAATTTAGAATTTAAATTTTTAAATATAAAACTAAAAATAGATATAAGTACGAGCAAACGAACAATTAAGGCTTGGTAACTTTTGAGTCTTTGAGGAGCATAACTATTTGGTGACATGCACAATACTAATAAGCTGAGGTCCCATATATGATGTGTCAAGCCAACAGGGCTTTACAAAGGCCATTAGTATTGGAGGCGAAAAGCTAACTAGCGTTAGCAGCTTTAAATACCTCGGAGCTATTGTCTCGGATGAGGGAACAAAGCCCGAATCAATGGTCCGAATAGCACAGTCCACTCTAAACTTAAGCTAATATGGAAAGACAAAGGCTTAGCCCTCGGCACCAAAATCAGACTGATGCGCTCCCTGGTCATGGCCACATTTCTATATGCTTGTGAGTCTTGGACGCTGACTGCAGAGCTAGAGAGGAGGATCCTAGCAATGGAAATGAGATGCTACAGAAGGATCCTATGCATCACATTTAAAGACCGCATCACAAATCATGAGATTAGAGACAGGGTTACTGCAGCGATCGGACCCCATGATGACCTGCTAACTACTGTGAAGAAACGAAAGCTTAAAATGTATGGCCATGTAACTAGATCGTCGGGACTCGCAAAGACCTTCCTCCAGGGAACAGTACCAGGAAAAAGAAGAAGAATCAGACAGAGAAAGCGGTGGGAAGACAACATCAAAGAATGGACAGGCCTACCATTGAAAGAGGTTTTAAACAGGGCAAAGGATAGAGAGGAATGGAGAAAGATGGTCTACGAGTCTTGCTTTGTGCCCCAACGGTTCACCAGACTAAGGGATAGGTAACAGGTAAGGTAACAAGTCTGTTACTAGTCCTTGTCTTTGTTTCAACATTATAAGACAATGCACAATACTAATAAACTGAGGTCCCATACAGTAGCGGCCTTAGAGGGTGGCAAGTGGGGCACTGCTAGGGCCGCCCCTGGTCCCATATTTGACGTGTCAAGTCTGTTACTAGACCTTTTCTTTGTTTCAACATTATAAGACATTGCTGCTTTGTATAGATAGGTCGTAGGAAACGGAAGTGACATCACAATACTTTGTTTTAGAATATTGTGTGACATTTGTGACGAATTCGACCAGAAATTATTTCGATCTAATGGTTGATCGTTGTATCAAATTAGAGTTTCATTAGAGCAGTTCAAAGTCCATTCTGATTATTTCTGATGTTGTTAGGGAGAGCTAATCTCTTTTGTCTATACTCTATTTCAGTCGTGGGCAACCTCTTTGTATCGAGGGTCGAATTTTCTTTTAAATTTGGGAATGGCGGGCCGCATATGTATATACAATTTAGAAAGAAACTCTAGCTAACTATGTAGAATGTCTTTAAATTCATATTTACACTTTATTATGTTCACGTTTCTTTCTTTTTTCCACACTCCACATTATGGAATTACAAGGAATAGTTAGCAATTTTCGAAACCAATTTTAAAATTTTTTTAGAATAAACACTGCCTTTTTATATTACAATGTATCCACAAATATACAGTTGTACTTAATGTGAAGTATTTTACTTTTCACACTCTTGCATAATGTTCCGTAACTGTGGAACTAAGCTACTAGTTGTTACCCTTGTGACTACTGTCAAATTACAGTCAGTCAACATTGACCAGTGATTATACTTGTTTGGTTTCCACACAAAAATTCTTGCTCACTGAATGAGACAATATATGTTCCGGAAGTGGAATGCTGGAACGAGAGAAACTTGCCCGCGTGGCGCATCATTGCAGAATGCTGACCATGTCCTTCAATGGTGCATATTAAAGCAAGAGACCCGAACAAGACTCTGGCCCCAAAACCCTCCTATAGAACCAAAACTATTCGCAGAACTGCCTGATGTGGAAACCACTGCGTGGTTCATCTCAGATATAGGATTACTGATCTGAACCATCCAACATGTAAACTGAGAACGAAGAAGAAGAACAGATGTATGTGTACCCAAATAGTGTGAACAGCAGCATTTATTTTAAAGTGTGGAAATACAGCTTCTGGCACCCATAAAACTCCCGTCCAAGTACTGACCGGAGCTTCTCTTTGCTTGGAGTTATGTCCCTTGGAGCTGAATGAGCTTCTGCGCTAAATGATAAGCTGATATTCCGAACTGGTTCTTAACTTCTTAAATTTGCTGTTATACATTGCACAATTAAGGAATCTAAATAAGTTTAGTACTTTTAGTTATTTCATTAGAAATAGTTTCACCTTTCATCAAAGGAAAATGAAAAACCTGCTTTCTTTTGCTTGATTCTATAAATGGGAAAGCCGTATTTGAAAAGATTTAACATGCATTTACATTCCATATGCAAAAAAAAACATTTCAATACCAGTTATCAAACACATGGAAATCTGTCTTCCACCCCTCATTAGAAATATTGACAACGAAGTCACAGTCAATGTCCTTCAAGGAATATAACATTTCTTTCTTACTTGCATTGCCCGTGATGCTTATCAGAATTTGTGTCCTGAAATGAGTGTATTAATGCACATCCAATAAGAATAATCTTCGTTTACTTTAAACAATTTATAATGAGGCAATTTCAATAATTTAAATAGCTATTATTTTTATTATATATGCATTTTTCTATGTATATACTGTGGACGCATCTGATTTCTGTAGGTGTCGGCGGGCCGCATGAAACACTGCGGCGGGCCGCATGAAACACTGCGGCGGGCCGCATGTGGCCCGCACCCGTAATTTATTTGGGATAAATCCATTTCATTAAACAAACATATCACTTTTGCACTTTTTATGTAAATAATAGTAAGTTTAAAAATGTTTCTTTCTTTACATAGGTAAACTGCACTTTCGGTGCGTTTTATTTTGCAAACGAATAGAAATATATTATGGTATATAATATATATCAACACAACATAATATGTTGTGTTGGTATAATTTAAAGTATTAGATGCCCGCGTTATGCAATTGCAACTTTTGTAATACGATCTAGTTTGAAACTGATTAAAACAATGTCCATGTCCGATTAATATCATAATTCAATTAGATCTTCAGATTGTTACATGCTTGATTTTTCAGTATTATTTCCGTCAGTATGCAGCTGTTTATATTTAATGTTGGTCTATAAACCAACTGTGATTTATGTGCAATTGTATGTAATATTTTTACCTGATGTAATCATTACACGCTTCATCTTGTTCAGCTGATGTCGTATCTATATATATATTCCTCTAAGTCTGAGGTCAAACACACAAAAGTTCAAACAACAACAAGCAAGCAACAACAAGTAAATAAGGAAGATCCCATGGCGTACGCACCACGGTGTGAATGGACCCAATCCGCACTATTTCATTCACAAAATAGCATAGACATAAATAAATATAGACCGGAAAAAGGAAGTAACTTTGTGTAACTTGAAAACACATGTATATATATCTACTATTGAATTATGATTTCTAAATTATGACAAATTTAAAAATTGCATGATCTTCTGTCTTAGAGATTAAACACAATTTATAGATTCTAGACATAAAATGAAGTACAATGCACAAATATTTGTTTCATAAAACTCTTATGAATTTGTGTAGTGAATGGAAGGGAGGTTAAAAAAGTGGAAGCCGGAAGAGATTATATTGTGTCGTAAGACTCTTTGAAACTAATCTAGATCGACATTTAATAATTTAGGAGATTTCCAGGACTTTTTCGTAGGCCTATATTTAATAACATTTCATGAGATTTCCAGGGGCTTCTGGTAAATCAAGTCCAAGAGGCCACGGGAAATCTGTTATATGCTATAAAATGGTTTAATTTAATAATTTATACACCTAAAAATTAGCACGGGTCCATAGACATAAATAAATATAGACTGGAAAAAGGAATTAACTTTGTGTAACTTAATTTAATGATTTACACACCTAACAGATTAGCATAGGTCCAATGAAAGTGCGGGACCCACTGCGGTCGCATATTTTGCAGTGCCTAAGGCCTGCCCTGGAAAATAGCGGCGTATGCCATGCCGCCGGTCGTCAAGAGGCCGCGGGAAATCTGTTATATGTTATAAAATGGTTCAATTTAATAATTTATACACCTAAAATTTAGCACGGGTCCAAAGAAAGTGCGGGACCCACTGTGGTCGCATATGTTGCAGTGCCTAAGGCCTGCCCTGGAAAATAGCGGCGTATGCTATGCCGCAGGTCGACTAGTTATTTATATTTTACAAAATCAAATCATTTTAAACGTAAGTTGATTGCTGTGATATTTTCATTGTAATAAAACATAGTAACTTACAAAACACTTGAATTATGTCACGTCCGGTATAGCAATCTTGAATATGTGTGATAGCGATTGTGCTGTGTGTATAGGAGCGTGTTGTGTGTGTGTGCTAAATGCGGTGTTATTTCGTTCTAAACTATCCGTTGCTGGTCCCCTTATATCGGGTTTATCGTGTTCAATGTCAACGTTGAGAGAAATAAAGAAAACATTTTCATGTTAGCATGTTATAACCACATCACTGAAAAGCTGCCTTCAAATCGTGACCAATCGTCTTAGCAGGCCCCAACTGTGGGCCCAACACCTACCTACGATGTCGCGACTAGGAATTTTCCATCATTTGGGGGCCCGGGGGACTTGACCTCTTTGGGAGCCCCTGCATTTTGCGTAATATTGAATATTACGCCACTGCTCGCAACCTTTGATTAGTGGAGATCAATGGCACGTTGCCACGTCACAAGTCTGTATGTGTTCTTTCTTCTAGCCAGCTTTTTACTGCTGAGCTGTGACCTCTTTTGCAGACTGTGCCAAGGAAAAATAGTGTGCTGTGTTCTTCAGTTGTTCAGCACTGCCTTACAGGATGTTGGTTATGTTGGGTTGTAGTGGTAGTAATGTCTGCCTAAGGTGGATTAGGAAGGGCCCGGAAGGGGCATTCAAAAAGGATATGATTTACGGTTTCATAAGGGTGGACGCTGTGTCTAGAAAGGGGGAGTTGTGTGGGTTTTATTTTATTGAGATGATAATTTAACAGCGGTGTGTATCCTGTTCTTAGTTGGAAGATTGTAAATTGCTCTTTTGCGAGGAAGGAAATTAATACCGTCCAGTTTGAATACATGTTCATATCTTTGTACATGGCTCTGCCTGTGTTTTCTGTTGCCCATCGGTTGAGCCACTCCTCTTTGTGGTTGTCGATTTTCATTGACCATAGTGTGAGGTAGTTAACAACTCTATTATGTTGTTACATAGATGATACTGCCTTTGATATGTATGTCAGACTTGTAACGTGGTAACAAGTTATTGGTTGCCACGGTTGGTCCAGTTCCAAGCCGTGGTTGGCAACACACAACCAGCGAGTCAGATATTGCCTGCCTCTGTGTCCTAAAGTAACTTGACAAGAGCAACACAAATTATCACTTTAATTTTTAAATATTTATAAAATAACATGATTGCTGTCTGTATCGTTCGGTATGGCTGCTCAGAAGTAGATATGTTTTTCTTTATCCTTAACTCAGAAGGAACATCCCAAACATGTAAAGCATGTTACAAAAAAATGTTTTGATTGTAATTCTATATTTATTAATGAGAAATTATAAGTCCTATTAGAAAACTATTTGTGTACTACTTATATTCTTTACAGCAAACCAATGCAATACTATTGTATATAAAAGCAAAGTTTAGAAGTATGGGAAGGTGCGAACAATAACAATCACCCACATTTATACTCTAGTCTTATTATGACGCACTGCAAGGCGAAATATTTCTACATTTGTAGACGTTTACAGTGTGAATGATTCTTTAATACTAGCTCATTGATTTCAAAGCATTTTCAATATTGATCTGCACAAGAATAAACCGCGATTGAAATTTACTGGTGAACAAATAGATGAGTAGTTTAGGTCTATAGTGTCTATTTTCGCAGCTGACCAACCTTTAGATAAATCACACTAACATGTAGGGGGCGCAGAGAGAAATTTTCCGTCGTTTGTGGGCCCGGGGGATTGACCTTTTTGGGGCCCCTGCATTAGCGTAATATTTATTTTTAAATATAAATAAACAATCATTTCGGAACCCCCTCAATTTGGGGGCCCGGGGGGATTTTCACATTCTCCCCCCTCCTCCCCCTACTCTAGCTACGCCACTGCTAACATGAAACAACAGTAGCGGAGACATACACATCAATAACAATTATTAGTTTGTAGAATCATCTCCGTTATGTTTTTAGTATTATCACATGTATGGTTTATGTACTTTTTTTTTAGCTATAGCCAACCATCTCGTGATGGCGTACCGACTCTGTGTCGTCTTTGGTAGCAGACAACAAACCTGTCACTCTCATCTGGACTCGCGTACGTCAGCAGAGTCAATATCGGGGGGGGGGGGGTAACCCACACACAAAAGACAAGATTTAAATGTGTTGATTTCGTAGCAGTAGTCTATAAGATTTATCTCCCCTGTCTCATCCTGTCGTATCTATAGTCCGGCCACACGGCATTTATTTTTTGTTCAGACAAGAGGGTGCCTCCTGCGGTTCTTAGGCAATGGGGTGCAGGGGCGTACCGAGCTTGAGGGAGCTAAACGATCGGGGTTGACCAAGGGAAGACAAAACAGAATATATCATGTCAACAAAAGCAATTTACGAGAGTGTAGTCACTGAAGTCCTGACGGCTAGTAAATAAATTTGCACTGTATAGTTTTAGCTACTTTCAGTCGACTCATCCACTTCAGGAGTCGAAGAATCAATTTGTGATCTATTTATAAGCGATAAGACGAATTGTGTTGTCCAGATTCATAGACGTTTGGCGATTAGGGTCTTAGCTCAGCCCGATACATTAAAATCATTTCATTAAACGCCTTATTTGTTTGTTCTGTTTTACATGTTCAGAATGTTCATTCAGGTATCTCATCCTAGCCCAAATCTTCATCAGAACGGGGGCGGCATGGCGGATGGCTGGGCTCGAACCCTGGACGCTCGAAACGACAGTCCAGAGCGCATATAGCTCGACCAGTATTTTTTTAAAGAAAACATCTCAAGTTCAAAGCAAGTATTAAAGCTGCTTTCGTTCTTCAACACTTTACAAGCATTTGCTTCTGTACATCTACACTAGTAAAATGCTTAATTGTACAGAGAGGTATATTAAAGGTACACCAATACTTATATTATTTACTTTTATAGTCCGACTCGGAGTGATTATCTCTATTATGGGATGATGTGCTTTGGGGACCAGTCCTGGTCCTTCGTAATCTTTTCCGTAAGCAATTGCTTGTTACTTCTTCATAGTTTATGACTTTAGTAAATAATTATTCCTATTAGTATTGCCTTTATAATTCAATTTAGTTTTAAATTGTGTCTTAAAATATTTTGTTAATTGTGTTCAAATAAGCATACAATAAAATACTTATTGATAATAATATATTAATTAAAGCCTTCACTGGTATTTATATGCAAAAGCCTTCACTGGTATTTATATGCAAAGTGCTATTTTTACAAAAAAAAAAAATAAAGGTCGCTAATATCACGTGCCTTCTTGTACAATAACGACAAACATTTTTTAATATTTTTTTCCGTTTAAAAAGACATGATGCACACTTTATAGACTTCCAACGTGATTAGTAACATCCTTGTGCACTCCTTATCTACATTATATATTTCAATTCTCAATAAACAGTCGTGTTGAATGTCCGTGTGTGAATGTGCCACGTTTAGATCGCAAAATCTAGACAACGTATTGTAAATTTGTTTCCCCCTTTTGACAATAAAATTGAAATATAATTAACTCAGTGTCACTGCTGATAGTATGGTTCTCGTTATCTTTTCTTGTAAGAACCAACGCTAATGATTATCTGAAATCACTCTTCTAATATATAATACATTTAACTTTCTTATCAAAAAGTTCAGAAAGTCATTATTGATAATACATTGTTCAACTAGTTTTAAGTAAATAATAATGACTCTTCGAGCTCTCTCTTCTCATTATTATTACATTTTTCTTACCAAAAGACCTCAAGTTTCACTGACAATTTTCGTTTATAAATGCACATTACATTTTTATATCATGCACATTTTAGAGGTTCATGCCACTAAAATCTAGAACTGGTCTGTTGCTATTTCAAAACAAGATCATAGCTTGAGAATCCCTGGCCCTATGGCAGATCTGCTGGAGGCCGCCTCCGAGTTTGTGCGATAACACAAACTCTTAGAGATTTTTTTTTCTTGGTAACTAGTATAGAAGAAGGAGAGATTATAGACCAGAATATTCTGGTCAGTCAATATAACACGTCTGAGCGTAATACGGCAATCAAATACCACTTCACCATTATAATGGCGACTAGACAAATATTCTTTTTGTTTTCAAAATAAAAGAGTTAATAAAAAGTTATTTTCCAATAAGCTAAATAAGAAAAAAAAAAGCAATCCTGAAGTAATACAGAGATGTATACGATTGGACATAATGGCTGTAGAGAAAGGAGAATCTAGTGGACCTTGGGTCATTCCAAAGTCCTTTCAGGATGTGGGCATCAGTACTGAAGAAAATAAATGGCGGACAGAATTGTTTGGATCGGCTAGTGTGAAGAACCAGTTCGTTGATTTGATAGCTTGGATAGAAGGTGAGAGGACGGGGTGGGGCTAAAGGTGAAAGGTCAAAATAAATAATGGCGTGGGCGGGATATATTTATATTTAGTTGGTATATTGAAGCACACCCAATATGGTGCATAACAAAGATAGTCCGGTACCATTGTGGGTTGTGGTGTATGGGAGGGGGGGAAGGAGGAAACCAGTAAAAGTCATTAATAACAGTGGTAAAGGGAGGTCGCGGGGGGGGGGGGGTCTCGGTGATTTTATTCACTCTGCTCTAATCCAAAGAGGCGGGGTAAGAGAGGGAGATGAGATAGTGAGGGTATGAAGACGGAGTGCTGACAAGGAGGAGGGTCAGCAGTAGAAAGTCTTAATTTGGATGAGGGCTGTAAGCCGCAGCGGCTGCCTTCTGTGATACTTGTATATGTAATGACAGACTTTCTTGTGTAAGGGGAGCAATTTTGTAAGTCCCTCTTGCCAGTATATAGCCTCTCCACAGCAAGTCCTATGCAGTACCTTCTCAAGGTGACAGATTGAATCTGAGGCTGTGAATTCTCAGGCTAATCTGCAAGGGTCTCGGAGGAGGTTTGGCCCCCAAGATGTGAGGAAGGCATGGCCCGTCGGTGTGCGGACACGCCCTGCTGGTCACAAACCAAACCCCTAGCTATAGGTTAATAGCCGCACTGCCTTGTGTGTGTCCTTGTAAGGACTAAGGCTAAGGGAGTAAACCCTAACAGGAAATCCGGTCTTGGAGCCCCGTAGGCGGGCAACAGTAGTACGACTACTGCTCTCTGGCAAACTCCTGCTTCCACCTGACCCCAAATTGTGTTGGCTTGCCATCCCTTCGGACCTGGTCAGTATGGAAGAGAGGCGTGTGCTGACGTGTGGGCAGCCCAGCACCCGCAAATTCTCCGCCCAAGCTTTCCCCCAGCAATGGAGAGGTCACTATAATGCCACAGGGCACAACACATGATCTGTTGACCATCACTCATCACCCCTTTCTGTCATTTTTCAAGACTAGAATCTATTTCAATAACAAGTCATACCATTCTATGTCTTTGCATCGCTATGTCTGCCTCTTTTTATGAAAGGTATAGCTGAAGAAGTCTTTCAAAAGTTTCCACGAACGACATGTTGAGGTTATGGCATGAATGCAGAGCTGCATAGTGGTTCGAAGCTGAAGATGTGTGAATGTATAGCTTTGAAATGTGCAGCCGAATACCAATAAATCGAAAGGATAAAATAAAAGGGCTAGATATTACTAAATTTTGTATACTTTATAAGGGCACATTTTTTTAGATTTAAAGATCAATGTCTATTATAAAATGTGTGAATTAGTGATTTATATGATCTACTTCGGAAACAAGAGTTTTGTGTAAAAACAACAGATAAAGACGCCGAAAAGTAAAACTAAATAGACCACCGGCAGAAATTGCTTTAGTCTGCGTATTTGATTACAAAATATATAGGTCACAGATGGGTCTTCGTTGTCACTTGATTTAATGTACTTTTTTTTATATCTTTGGAGTCGAGTGCACTCATTATTATATTATAGCCCTTTTAATGCAGTATTATGTTTATATTATGTTTATTTTTTAAATTCATTTTGTGAATATAGATAATTAGCTTTCTATAAATTATTTCAGTCGACTTTAAATCTTTTGAAACCTTTACGTCAGTACTCTTTTAATACTATTTTCTTCACTTTTTAATTTTGTGCACTGCGCATGAAAACTTTGACCTTTAGAACGATTTTTATATATGTCTGTCTGTCTGTCTGTCTGTCTGTCTGTCTGTACGTCCGTCCGTCCCGTTTAGTGCTCAGAAAGTAGAAGAGAAAATGAAAATCTGACATCACAATAACATAGATCATTCAAAGTTCTAATGCAACGGCTTTTTTTTTCTAAAAGCTCAAAATCCATTTTTTAAAAATCATTTATGCAAGCAGTTTTTTATACAGAAAAACATAATTAGTATGCATTATAAATCAAACCTAATTTAAGACAATTAATAACGTAATAAATTTCATTTAATTTCAAGTTTATTTTTGTTAAAGCGTCTGATATCGAAAGACTAAAGAAATTGAATTAGCGAATCAATTATATATATATATATATATATATATATATATATATATATATATATAT
>JADKLZ010049927.1:0-14190 GCA_021533235.1 Biomphalaria straminea | reverse complement strand
TTATAAAATCTTTTCTATTTTATATACATCACAACCTGCCTCTATTTTCTTTTCTTTATTGGTATTTCGCTTTTGTTCTCTTTCTGATACTCGTAACTTTGTAAGGTATATCTTGGTCTATCTCTTTTTTAGTCTTTTCTCTATTGTTTTTTTTTTTTTGTTCATATTCTTCTCTATCTCTCTCTGTCTATTTCACTCTCTCGCTCTGTCTCTCTCTCTTTGTATATGTCTTTCTCTGTCTCTCTCTCTCTCTCTCTGTCTCTCTGTCTTTCTCTATTTATATGCCTCAGTCTGTCTATTTCTCTCTGTCTCTCTCTGTGTATCTGTCTCTGCCTCTCTCTCTGTGTCTCTCTCTGTGTATCTGTCTCTGCCTCTCTCTCTGTGTCTCTCTCTGTCTCTCTCTCTGTATCTCTCTCTCCCATTTTCTCTTTTTCATTCTGGCGTATAATTTTCACTCTCATCACTTGGAGATCTTTCTACCCCTTGCCATCAACTCTTTCTCTCTCTCTCTCCCTCTCTCTCTCTCTCTCTCTCTCTATGCACGCTGGCTAAGCAATAATGCACTCGTGTTATACAGAGACTCGAAGGGGCCGTGTTCTTGTCTCGAATGATTGCACTAATTAATTTCACAACTCGCGAACGAAAAAAAAGGGGAGGGAACCTAGTCAGCGAGTGTAGTCAGCGGAAGTGACGCGGGAGAGGCCATAAATATTTGGTCACTCCACCAACAAACATACCCTTTAAACAAGATCGAATCAAGTACGCAAACATGCAAGAGATGCAAGCAGTCTCCTTGGCTGGGACGACACAACGTGAAAGGGTGCATGAAGCTCAGACTGAGAACTCAGTTTGTACTGTGCATTCCGAAACAATCAATCACCTGGTCAAACAGGATTTTGTTTTCAATAATAGATAAGTAAAGATTTGAGGAAAATATTTCGTTTATGTCTACCTTTAAAATAAGTATCACTAACTTGGATTGAATTACTTAGAACTTCTTTTTATGAAAAGAGATTCTATTCAAGGCAAAAGACAGATAGGAATGTTGAAAAACGGTCAATAGATCATGTGTGGTACCCCATAGGTTCAACAGACAAAGGGATATATGAAAGTGAAGGTTCGCAAACTTCCAAACTGATGCAGCTATATTGTTTTATGAGTAGGGCATCCTCATTACTATAGAAATTTGAAAGAAATAATAATAATTAATCAATTCATAGAAACATACTTTAATTTAAATTACAGTAAGTACTATCAAAAGTCTTTTTTTTTAAAGACAATCACTCCTGGATGAAGTTGATAATACTTTGTGAGAATCATTCTATTGCTATGGGAAACTAGTGAATGATACTTATAAACTGCGAAAAATGGTCTATACCAGTGGTCTTCAACCTTTTTTTTTTGGCATACCGCCCCATTTTCGAATTTTTTCTTTTAAAAAATCCGCCAGCGCCACCAGCCCCTTTTACCGCACCTTCTTGTCAGAACGATAATATTGTATTATTGGTTCAAGTATAATTAATTTAAATGTTAATTAATAGCTTTTAATAAGTGATGTGTCTTTTGTATGTCGACTTAAAAAAATAGTGTGCATCATTCTGTGAATTAGTTTGTAATAGCGTGGTGTCAGACTTGGCAGAGTTGAAGTCATTGATTTACAGTCATAACTAGATAGACCTAGTAGACCCACGTAGGATTTAATCATCTTTTTTTTTTTTTGAAGTAGCGTCTGTATTTTAGAAAATAGGATAATTTTGAAAACGTTTCGAAAATGAGTAAGTTTAGCATTTATGTGGAAAGTTTATAACACTGGTCATTTGTCAGGGCCGAATTTAAACTTGATAAAGCCCTAAGCTATTTGAGAACATTTTAAGGCAATTTATTCTTTTACTTTTTTATCTTCAAAACAGTGTTCATGCATGAAGACCCTAAACCTTAGCTTGTATTAAAAGTTCCCCTTACAGTCCTGTGGCCTACGGTTAACGAGGGTGTCATGTGGCCAGCACAACGACCAACCGCCTTTACTTTTCCCCAACTAATGTCAGGTACCCATTAGAGCTGGGTGGAATCCCAGTCTTCACCCGGGAACACAGATTCAGAAGCCAAGCGCTTTACCGCTCAGCCACCGCGCCTCCTTAGCTTGTATTACCTATAGGTAAATCCAAGCTGGTCATTACTATTAACATTTTAGAACCTTGTTCCCCAAACTTTTTATTTAAGGAACACTCTGCACATTTTGAGAATTGAGATTATTGAATTTTGATTATTTCTTAGGTTGAATTATTTCCTTTTGCTACGATAATTAAACCAAATTCTAAATTTAGAATTTAAATTTTTAAATATAAAACTAAAAATAGATATAAGTTAGTAGTATAAGCAAACGAAAAATTAAGGCTTGGTAACTTTTGAGTCTTTGAGGAGCGTAACTATTTGGTGACATGCACAATACTAATAAGTTGAGGTCCCATATAGGATGTGTCAAGTCTGTTACTAGACCTTGTCTTTGTTTCAACATTAGAAGACAATGCTGCTTTGTATAGATAGGTCGTAGGAAACGGAAGTGACATCACAATACTTTGTTTTAGAATATTGTGTGACATTTGTGACGAATTCGACCAGAAATTATTTCGATCTAATGGTTGATCGTTGTATCAAATTAGAGTTTCATTAGAGCAGTTCAAAGTCCATTCTGATTATTTCTGATGTTGTTAGGGAGAGCTAATCTCTTTTGTCTATACTCTATTTCAGTCGTGGGCAACCTCTTTGTATCGAGGGCCGCATTTTCTATTCATATTTGGGAATGGCGGGCCGCATATGTATATACAATTTAGAAAGAAACTCTAGCTAACTATGTAGAATGTCTTTAAATTCATATTTACACTTTATTATGTTCACGTTTCTTTCCTTTTTTCCACACTCCACGTTACAACAAATAGTTAGCAATTTTCGAAACCAATTTTACAATTTTTAAAAAAATACATATTGCCTTTTTATATTACAATGTATCCACAAATATACAGCTGTACTTAATGTGAAGTATTTTACTTTTCACACTCTTGCATAATGTTCCGTAACTGTGGAACTAAGCTACTAGTTGTTACCCTTGTGACTACTGTCAAATTACAATCAGTCAACATTGACCAGTGATTATACTTGTTTAGTTTCCACACAAAATTCTTGCTCACTGAATGAGACAATATATGTTCCGGAAGTGGAATGCTGGAACGAGAGAAACTTGGCCGCGTGGAGCATCATTAGAGAATGCTGACCATGTCCTTCAATGGTGCATATTAAATCAAGAGACCCGAACAAGACTCTGGCCCCAAAACCCTCCTATAGAACCAAAACTATTCGCAGAACTGCCTGATTTGGAAACCACTGCGTGGTTCATCTCAGATATAGGATTACTGATCTGAACCATCCAACATGTAAATTGAGAACGAAGAAGAAGAACAGATGTATGTGTACCCAAATAGTGTGAACAGCAGCATTTATTTTAAAGTGTGAAAATACAGCTTCTGGCACCCATAAAACTCCCGTCGAAGTACTGACCGGAGCTTCTCTTTGCTTGGAGTTATGTCCCTTGGAGCCGAATGAGCTTCTGCGCTAAATGATGAGGTGATATTTGAAACTGGTTCTTAACTTGTTAAATTTGCTGTTATACATTGCACAATTAAGGAATCTAAATAAGTTTAGTACTTTTAGTTATTTCATTAGAAATAGTTTCACCTTTCATCAAAGGAAAATGAAAAACCTGTTTTCTTTTGCTTGATTCTATAAATGGGAAAGCCTTGTTTGAAAAGATTTAACATGCATTTACATTCCATATGCAAAACAAAACAACATTTCAATACCAGTTATCAAACACATGGAAATCTGTCTTCCACCCCTCATTAGAAATATTGGCAACAAAGTCACAGTCAATGTCCTTCAAGGAATATAACATTTCTTTCTTACTTGCATTGCCCGTGATGCTTATCAGAATTTGTGTCCTGAAATGAGTGTATTAATGCACATCCAATAAGAATAATCTTCGTTTACTTTAAACAATTTATAATGAGGCAATTTCAATAATTTAAATAGCTATTATTTTTATTATATATGCATTTTTCTATGTATATACTGTGGGCGCATCTGATTTCTGTAGGTGTCGGCGGGCCGCATGAAACACTGCGGCGGGCCGCATGAAACACTGCGGCGGGCCGCATGTGGCCCGCACCCGTAATTTATTTGGGATAAATCCATTTCATTAAACAAACATATCACTTTTGCACTTTTTATGTAAATAATAGTAAGTTTAAAAATGTTTCTTTCTTTACATAGGTAAACTGCACTTTCGGTGCGTTTTATTTTGCAAACGAATAGAAATATATTATGGTATATAATATATATCAACACAACATAATATGTTGTGTTGGTATAATTTAAAGTATTAGATGCCCGCGTTATGCAATTGCAACTTTTGTAATACGATCTAGTTTGAAACTGATTAAAACAATGTCCATGTCCGATTAATAACATAATTCAATTAGATCTTCAGATTGTTACATGTTTGATATTTCAGTATTATTTCCGTCAGTATGCAGCTGTTTATATTTAATGTTGGTCTATAAACCAACTGTGATTTATGTGCAATTGTATGTAATATTTTTACCTGATGTAATCATTACACGCTTCCTCTTGTTCAGCTGATGTCGTATCTATATATATATTCCTCTAAGTCTGAGGTCAAACACACAAAAGTTCAAACAACAACAAGCAAGCAACAACAAGTAAATAGGGAAGATCCCATGGCGTACGCACCACGGTGTGAATGGACCCAATCCACACTATTTCATTCACAAAATAGCATAGACATAAATAAATATAGACCGGAAAAAGGAAGTAACTTTGTGTAACTTGAAAACACATGTATATATATCTACTATTGAATTATGATTTCTTAATTATGACAAATTTAAAAATTGCATGATCTTCTGTCTTAGAGATTAAACACAATTTATAGATTCTAGACATAAAATGAAGTACAATGCACAAATATTTGTTTCATAAAACTCTTATGAATTTGTGTAGTGAATGGAAGGGAGGTTAAAAAAGTGGAAGCCGGAAGAGATTATATTGTGTCGTAAGACTCTTTGAAACTAATCTAGATCGACATTTAATAATTTCCGGAGATTTCCAGGACTTTTTCGTAGGCCTATATTTAATAACATTTCATGAGATTTCCAGGGGCTTCTGGTAAATCAAGTCCAAGAGGCCACGGGAAATCTGTTATATGCTATAAAATGGTTTAATTTAATAATTTATACACCTAAAAATTAGCACGGGTCCATAGACATAAATAAATATAGACTGGAAAAAGGAATTAACTTTGTGTAACTTAATTTAATGATTTACACACCTAACAGATTAGCATAGGTCCAATGAAAGTGCGGGACCCACTGCGGTCGCATATTTTGCAGTGCCTAAGGCCTGCCCTGGAAAATAGCGGCGTATGCCATGCCGCCGGTCGTCAAGAGGCCGCGGGAAATCTGTTATATGTTATAAAATGGTTCAATTTAATAATTTATACACCTAAAATTTAGCACGGGTCCAAAGAAAGTGCGGGACCCACTGTGGTCGCATATGTTGCAGTGCCTAAGGCCTGCCCTGGAAAATAGCGGCGTATGCTATGCCGCAGGTCGACTAGTTATTTATATTTTACAAAATCAAATCATTTTAAACGTAAGTTGATTGCTGTGATATTTTCATTGTAATAAAACATAGTAACTTACAAAACACTTGAATTATGTCACGTCCGGTATAGCAATCTTGAATATGTGTGATAGCGATTGTGCTGTGTGTATAGGAGTGTGTTTGTGTGTGTGTGCTAAATGCGGTGTTATTTCGTTCTAAACTATCCGTTGCTGGTCCCCTTAAATCGGGTTTATCGTGCTCAATGTCAACGTTGAGAGAAATAAAGAAAACATTTTCATGTTAGCATGTTATAACCTCATCAATGAAAAGCTGCCTTCAAATCGTGACCAATCGTCTTAGCAGGCCCCAACTGTGGGCCCAACACCTACCTACGATGTCGCGACTAGGAATTTTCCATCATTTGGGGGCCCGGGGGACTTGACCTCTTTGGGAGCCCCTGCATTTTGCGTAATATTGAATATTACGCCACTGCTCGCAACCTTTGATTAGTGGAGATCAATGGCACGTTGCCACGTCACAAGTCTGTATGTCTTCTTTCTTCTAGCCAGCTTTTTACTGCTGAGCTGTGAGCTCTTTTGCAGACTGTGCCAAGGAAAAATAGTGTGCTGTGTTCTTCAGTTGTTCAGCACTGCCTTACAGGATGTTGGTTATGTTGGGTTGTAGTGGTAGTAATGTCTGCCTAAGGTGGATTAGGAAGGGCCCGGAAGGGGCATTCAAAAAGGATATGATTTACGGTTTCATAAGGGTGGACGCTGTGTCTAGAAAGGGGGAGTTGTGTGGGTTTTATTTTATTGAGATGATAATTTAACAGCGGTGTGTATCCTGTTCTTAGTTGGAAGATTGTAAATTGCTCTTTTGCGAGGAAGGAAATTAATACCGTCCAGTTTGTATACATGTTCATATCTTTGTACATGGCTCTGCCTGTGTTTTCTGTTGCCCATCGGTTGAGCCACTCCTCTTTGTGGTTGTCGATTTTCATTGACCATAGTGTGAGGTAGTTAACAACTCTATTATGTTGTTACATAGATGATACTGCCTTTGATATGTATGTCAGACTTGTAACGTGGTAACAAGTTATTGGTTGCCACGGTTGGTCCAGTTCCAAGCCGTGGTTGGCAACACACAACCAGCGAGTCAGATATTGCCTGCCTCTGTGTCCTAAAGTAACTTGACAAGAGCAACACAAATTATCACTTTAATTTTTAAATATTTATAAAATAACATGATTGCTGTCTGTATCGTTCGGTATGGCTGCTCAGAAGTAGATATGTTTTTCTTTATCCTTAACTCAGAAGGAACATCCCAAACATGTAAAGCATGTTACAAAAAAATGTTTTGATTGTAATTCTATATTTATTAATGAGAAATTATAAGTCCTATTAGAAAACTATTTGTGTACTACTTATATTCTTTACAGCAAACCAATGCAATACTATTGTATATAAAAGCAAAGTTTAGAAGTATGGGAAGGTGCGAACAATAACAATCACCCACATTTATACTCTAGTCTTATTATGACGCACTGCAAGGCGAAATATTTCTACATTTGTAGACGTTTACAGTGTGAATGATTCTTTAATACTAGCTCATTGATTTCAAAGCATTTTCAATATTGATCTGCACAAGAATAAACCGCGATTGAAATTTACTGGTGAACAAATAGATGAGTAGTTTAGGTCTATAGTGTCTATTTTCGCAGCTGACCAACCTTTAGATAAATCACACTAACATGTAGGGGGCGCAGAGAGAAATTTTCCGTCGTTTGTGGGCCCGGGGGATTGACCTTTTTGGGGCCCCTGCATTAGCGTAATATTTATTTTTAAATATAAATAAACAATCATTTCGGAACCCCCTCAATTTGGGGGCCCGGGGGGATTTTCACATTCTCCCCCCTCCTCCCCCTACTCTAGCTACGCCACTGCTAACATGAAACAACAGTAGCGGAGACATACACATCAATAACAATTATTAGTTTGTAGAATCATCTCCGTTATGTTTTTAGTATTATCACATGTATGGTTTATGTACTTTTTTTTTAGCTATAGCCAACCATCTCGTGATGGCGTACCGACTCTGTGTCGTCTTTGGTAGCAGACAACAAACCTGTCACTCTCATCTGGACTCGCGTACGTCAGCAGAGTCAATATCGGGGGGGGGGGGGTAACCCACACACAAAAGACAAGATTTAAATGTGTTGATTTCGTAGCAGTAGTCTATAAGATTTATCTCCCCTGTCTCATCCTGTCGTATCTATAGTCCGGCCACACGGCATTTATTTTTTGTTCAGACAAGAGGGTGCCTCCTGCGGTTCTTAGGCAATGGGGTGCAGGGGCGTACCGAGCTTGAGGGAGCTAAACGATCGGGGTTGACCAAGGGAAGACAAAACAGAATATATCATGTCAACAAAAGCAATTTACGAGAGTGTAGTCACTGAAGTCCTGACGGCTAGTAAATAAATTTGCACTGTATAGTTTTAGCTACTTTCAGTCGACTCATCCACTTCAGGAGTCGAAGAATCAATTTGTGATCTATTTATAAGCGATAAGACGAATTGTGTTGTCCAGATTCATAGACGTTTGGCGATTAGGGTCTTAGCTCAGCCCGATACATTAAAATCATTTCATTAAACGCCTTATTTGTTTGTTCTGTTTTACATGTTCAGAATGTTCATTCAGGTATCTCATCCTAGCCCAAATCTTCATCAGAACGGGGGCGGCATGGCGGATGGCTGGGCTCGAACCCTGGACGCTCGAAACGACAGTCCAGAGCGCATATAGCTCGACCAGTATTTTTTTAAAGAAAACATCTCAAGTTCAAAGCAAGTATTAAAGCTGCTTTCGTTCTTCAACACTTTACAAGCATTTGCTTCTGTACATCTACACTAGTAAAATGCTTAATTGTACAGAGAGGTATATTAAAGGTACACCAATACTTATATTATTTACTTTTATAGTCCGACTCGGAGTGATTATCTCTATTATGGGATGATGTGCTTTGGGGACCAGTCCTGGTCCTTCGTAATCTTTTCCGTAAGCAATTGCTTGTTACTTCTTCATAGTTTATGACTTTAGTAAATAATTATTCCTATTAGTATTGCCTTTATAATTCAATTTAGTTTTAAATTGTGTCTTAAAATATTTTGTTAATTGTGTTCAAATAAGCATACAATAAAATACTTATTGATAATAATATATTAATTAAAGCCTTCACTGGTATTTATATGCAAAAGCCTTCACTGGTATTTATATGCAAAGTGCTATTTTTACAAAAAAAAAAAATAAAGGTCGCTAATATCACGTGCCTTCTTGTACAATAACGACAAACATTTTTTAATATTTTTTTCCGTTTAAAAAGACATGATGCACACTTTATAGACTTCCAACGTGATTAGTAACATCCTTGTGCACTCCTTATCTACATTATATATTTCAATTCTCAATAAACAGTCGTGTTGAATGTCCGTGTGTGAATGTGCCACGTTTAGATCGCAAAATCTAGACAACGTATTGTAAATTTGTTTCCCCCTTTTGACAATAAAATTGAAATATAATTAACTCAGTGTCACTGCTGATAGTATGGTTCTCGTTATCTTTTCTTGTAAGAACCAACGCTAATGATTATCTGAAATCACTCTTCTAATATATAATACATTTAACTTTCTTATCAAAAAGTTCAGAAAGTCATTATTGATAATACATTGTTCAACTAGTTTTAAGTAAATAATAATGACTCTTCGAGCTCTCTCTTCTCATTATTATTACATTTTTCTTACCAAAAGACCTCAAGTTTCACTGACAATTTTCGTTTATAAATGCACATTACATTTTTATATCATGCACATTTTAGAGGTTCATGCCACTAAAATCTAGAACTGGTCTGTTGCTATTTCAAAACAAGATCATAGCTTGAGAATCCCTGGCCCTATGGCAGATCTGCTGGAGGCCGCCTCCGAGTTTGTGCGATAACACAAACTCTTAGAGATTTTTTTTTCTTGGTAACTAGTATAGAAGAAGGAGAGATTATAGACCAGAATATTCTGGTCAGTCAATATAACACGTCTGAGCGTAATACGGCAATCAAATACCACTTCACCATTATAATGGCGACTAGACAAATATTCTTTTTGTTTTCAAAATAAAAGAGTTAATAAAAAGTTATTTTCCAATAAGCTAAATAAGAAAAAAAAAAGCAATCCTGAAGTAATACAGAGATGTATACGATTGGACATAATGGCTGTAGAGAAAGGAGAATCTAGTGGACCTTGGGTCATTCCAAAGTCCTTTCAGGATGTGGGCATCAGTACTGAAGAAAATAAATGGCGGACAGAATTGTTTGGATCGGCTAGTGTGAAGAACCAGTTCGTTGATTTGATAGCTTGGATAGAAGGTGAGAGGACGGGGTGGGGCTAAAGGTGAAAGGTCAAAATAAATAATGGCGTGGGCGGGATATATTTATATTTAGTTGGTATATTGAAGCACACCCAATATGGTGCATAACAAAGATAGTCCGGTACCATTGTGGGTTGTGGTGTATGGGAGGGGGGGAAGGAGGAAACCAGTAAAAGTCATTAATAACAGTGGTAAAGGGAGGTCGCGGGGGGGGGGGGGTCTCGGTGATTTTATTCACTCTGCTCTAATCCAAAGAGGCGGGGTAAGAGAGGGAGATGAGATAGTGAGGGTATGAAGACGGAGTGCTGACAAGGAGGAGGGTCAGCAGTAGAAAGTCTTAATTTGGATGAGGGCTGTAAGCCGCAGCGGCTGCCTTCTGTGATACTTGTATATGTAATGACAGACTTTCTTGTGTAAGGGGAGCAATTTTGTAAGTCCCTCTTGCCAGTATATAGCCTCTCCACAGCAAGTCCTATGCAGTACCTTCTCAAGGTGACAGATTGAATCTGAGGCTGTGAATTCTCAGGCTAATCTGCAAGGGTCTCGGAGGAGGTTTGGCCCCCAAGATGTGAGGAAGGCATGGCCCGTCGGTGTGCGGACACGCCCTGCTGGTCACAAACCAAACCCCTAGCTATAGGTTAATAGCCGCACTGCCTTGTGTGTGTCCTTGTAAGGACTAAGGCTAAGGGAGTAAACCCTAACAGGAAATCCGGTCTTGGAGCCCCGTAGGCGGGCAACAGTAGTACGACTACTGCTCTCTGGCAAACTCCTGCTTCCACCTGACCCCAAATTGTGTTGGCTTGCCATCCCTTCGGACCTGGTCAGTATGGAAGAGAGGCGTGTGCTGACGTGTGGGCAGCCCAGCACCCGCAAATTCTCCGCCCAAGCTTTCCCCCAGCAATGGAGAGGTCACTATAATGCCACAGGGCACAACACATGATCTGTTGACCATCACTCATCACCCCTTTCTGTCATTTTTCAAGACTAGAATCTATTTCAATAACAAGTCATACCATTCTATGTCTTTGCATCGCTATGTCTGCCTCTTTTTATGAAAGGTATAGCTGAAGAAGTCTTTCAAAAGTTTCCACGAACGACATGTTGAGGTTATGGCATGAATGCAGAGCTGCATAGTGGTTCGAAGCTGAAGATGTGTGAATGTATAGCTTTGAAATGTGCAGCCGAATACCAATAAATCGAAAGGATAAAATAAAAGGGCTAGATATTACTAAATTTTGTATACTTTATAAGGGCACATTTTTTTAGATTTAAAGATCAATGTCTATTATAAAATGTGTGAATTAGTGATTTATATGATCTACTTCGGAAACAAGAGTTTTGTGTAAAAACAACAGATAAAGACGCCGAAAAGTAAAACTAAATAGACCACCGGCAGAAATTGCTTTAGTCTGCGTATTTGATTACAAAATATATAGGTCACAGATGGGTCTTCGTTGTCACTTGATTTAATGTACTTTTTTTTATATCTTTGGAGTCGAGTGCACTCATTATTATATTATAGCCCTTTTAATGCAGTATTATGTTTATATTATGTTTATTTTTTAAATTCATTTTGTGAATATAGATAATTAGCTTTCTATAAATTATTTCAGTCGACTTTAAATCTTTTGAAACCTTTACGTCAGTACTCTTTTAATACTATTTTCTTCACTTTTTAATTTTGTGCACTGCGCATGAAAACTTTGACCTTTAGAACGATTTTTATATATGTCTGTCTGTCTGTCTGTCTGTCTGTCTGTCTGTACGTCCGTCCGTCCCGTTTAGTGCTCAGAAAGTAGAAGAGAAAATGAAAATCTGACATCACAATAACATAGATCATTCAAAGTTCTAATGCAACGGCTACTTTTTTTTTTCTAAAAGCTCAAAATCCATTTTTTAAAAATCATTTATGCAAGCAGTTTTTTATACAGAAAAACATAATTAGTATGCATTATAAATCAAACCTAATTTAAGACAATTAATAATGTAATAAATTTCATTTAATTTCAAGTTTATTTTTGTTAAAGTGTTTGCTATCGAAAGACTAAAGAAATTGAATTAGCGAATCAATATATTTATATATATAAAAAATCAATTATATTACATCAGTCGGTCCAGATTCACATCTACCTACACCTATCCTTTGATCTGCTGGACCGCTAGGACACTACATAAGATCTGTCAACCTTCCATCTGCATTGTATCTGTCATTTGTCTTTGATATAGATCTAGTTTCATTCGGATGTTCTTTCAGAAAATATTGAAACCTGCCTGGGTGGATCACTTCGGGGGCCGATTTTAAGTTTGTGTTTCAACACAAACTGTCTCTGTAACCTTGTTTTTTTATTATAGCACATTCGCTAAGATCATATTTTTTTAACATTCATAATTGATTCGGTATCAATCTCTGGAACTCAACCTTCTAATTACCCAAGAAAACTCTTAATTGTCATGCAACTAGCCGACCTACACAACTCATTAATGCGCTTCAAGTTTGTAATTATTTATTGTTTTTTTAATTTGTAATTGTAAGGTACATAATCTTGAATTATAATAACATGTTCTTAGCTTTTATAAATTAGAATACAGGTAAATAAATGCAATTATAATATTGAATAAACTGTCATTGCCCATTTTCCAATAGAATGTTTGTTTGTTTATAAAATATCATTCATTGTCATTGGACTTGAGACAAAAATACAATCCTTATCCCAACACCAACATATGCACGTGAGACTTCATTCATATGCCAAAATTCAGAACAACTAAACGTGGCCTAATGAAAGCGGCTTAAACAGATTCATTGGGTCAGTTACACAGATCGAGTCTCAAACAAAGAAATTCTATGCCGCCATGGGAGTCGAACACTTAGTGAGGTTGTGACAGAGCGTCGCATGAGGTTTGCGGGACACTTTCTTTGACTACGCATACCAAGAGTTGCAATGTCATGGAAGCCAATACGAGTAAAGCGCAAACAGAGGCGTTCTCGTATAACTTGACGCCACTCTTTAAAAGGAGGACCAAAAGAGCAGTGGACATCAGGTGGGAAGAGGTTTCAGACATTGATGGCTGGCCACCCAATGCACCGAACGATGCTGGAGGATCTAAGTTCAATGTTTCGGATGTTCTGTTAAGAGTTGATGATAATCTACTTACTAGTCCCAACCTCCACAGGACGACGGGCAATGGCAGCGAGCAGGGTATGAACCCAGAACCATCAAGATGCCCTAAAGGCAGTCCAGCGCGAATACCGCATGACCATGCAACCAACCAGAGGATATGAATGTGGTAGGATACACAAGTATAAAGATTTATGGCTAAATTGTTACAAATAAACGATTACTTCAAAGGGAAGTATTGGAAACGCCACAACAGATGTTAACCCTCTTGTTATGGAAACTAGTATAACAATCAACAATAACTAGTTCAGAAAATGGTGCGCACTGCAGCAGCCTATGAAAAGAATATGTAAAATATCTCGGGACGAAAGAGTTAAATTCATCCCCCCAAACAGACAGTTAAATATTTTACGAAGATATCTTCTTCATATATATTACAGATGTAACCTCAAAAAAAAAAAAAAGATAATTTTGCACTACACATTTCATATACCAATCTAGTCATGCATGTTAATCAATGACTTACAACATGCTAAGTCGTTGGTTTTCCTGACTACAATCACTTGTTCTCTTATACTATCATTTTTAGTTTAGCGAGAGCGGCAGCATGTTTGGAAAACAAATACATTAACTTAATTAGCTCTCCTATTTTACAAAAAAAAATATGGAGAAACATAATTACCATTCTTAATTAATATGAAATATAAAAATATATTTCAAGGAAAAATCTAAAAGGCTTACAGGCGGAAATATAAAAAGTTTTAAAATTTTTCACTTAAAATGCGAAGTTTTTTACTAAATCTTATTGACTATATTTGTCAACCAGTTCACGTGAGACAGCTTCTTGACAAACTAACCATGGGTCACGATGATCTAAATCAATCATCTCCCTGGATGCTCTGAGTGGTTTACTTCAGGACAATGGTGCCCACTCTGGCCGGTCTTGACGACTTCTGACCAAGGACTGGACAGGCGAGAACCGTGCT
>JADKLZ010049920.1:0-13686 GCA_021533235.1 Biomphalaria straminea | reverse complement strand
ATGTCAGTAGAATAGCTAGATTGTCATATATGTCAGTAGAATAGCTATATTATCATACTATTAGTTACATATACTTGATATTATTTAATTATATGTTTCTTTTTTTTTTTTTACTTTAGGTCTATGGTTGGTATGACGCTCGAAGACCTGCGATCGTTGTCAGAGACCTTGACATTGTCAAAGACATTTGTGTCAAAAACTTCAACAGTTTCATCGACCGTCACACACTTTTCGACGCTGAACCTCCTCTGAGAGACAACCTCCTGAACCTCCGAGGTGAACACTGGAGGCGCGTCCGAAACACTCTCAGCCCAACCTTTAGCTCCGGCAGAATTAAAAAAATGATAAGCCACATTGAACGCAACTCTAGAATATTACTGGACAACCTGCAACATCTCCAAGAAACAGGCGAAGACGTTGAGCTGCGAGAGGTCAGTTCCTGCTTCACTCTGGATGTCATCGCCAGCACTGGGTTCGGCCTGGAGATTAACACCCTTAAAGACCCCAAGAACAAATTCGCCGTTGAAGCCAAGAAAGTTTTGAACCCTAACCCTCTCTTGTTCACCTTGGTTTTGTTTTTCCCAGAGATCACTACGTTCTTCTCCAAGTTCGGCTTGTCTATCATGCCTCAGAAGTCGATGGAGTACTTCGCTAAAGTCGTTGATCAGTTGATTGAAGTGAGGAAGAGGGAAGAGCTGGAGGGAACGGTCAACGACTTTTTAGATCTGTTAATGAACGCTGAAACGGAAGTGGGTCATTCAAGTGGTAAAGATCTTACAAGATCAGAAATGCATGTAAGTTGAAACTAACGTAACGGTTCAATTAGATTTTTTTTTTCTTCTAGATGCTAACAATTAATTTCAAAAGATATGTTTTAATCTGCTGCCAAAATAACAAAACAAAATTGATTTATTTAAAATTATTTGTTGTAATATAGACATTAATTCTTTTAACATCAAATAGCTGTTTTAAAACCAAACAATTTTAAGGTATATATGATTTTAAAACGGTAGACATCATCATACAAAAGTATCTAGCATATTATTTTTTAAGCCACCAAGTGACTGCCATATATCTCAATGCTGCAGGGATAAGCTCCCTATTTCTCTATGAACATCAATTAATCAATTATCACTAATTGATTAACGAATTCGTTTTTTTTTTTAATTGAGTCAACTATTGTCATTGACTGTAAATAATTTTGCTAAATTTCAACTTGATGCGAAACTGGGAAGAGGAAGAAAACGATGTGTACATGACGTAACAAGGGGAATAACTCCACATATACAACCACATTTATCAATAATACCGTTTATTTCCCTTTTTCAATACCAAACAAAAAAAAAATGAATTACTAGAGAAATTAATTAACTAATTATTTAATTTTTTGCTTGATTTGTGTTTTGCTAGGTAGTACTAGGTACTAAAAATAATTGTGTAAAGTTTAGACTTCATCCGGGTGCATGAGAAACAACGTGTTATAAAATGTGTACCAGACAGAGTGAGTTAATATAAGTTTTGTACAAATTTACCTTTTCATCTTCTTTACAGGGACAGGCCATCGTGTTTATCCTAGCTGGGTACGACACTGTAGCAACAGTTTTATCGTTTACTTTGTTCTTCCTGGCCATGCATCCAGAATGTTGCCAGAAAGCACAGGCAGAGGTGGATGCCAAATGTGGCGAAGAATTCCCCGACTATGACAAAGTGCAAACACTAACGTACCTTGATATGTGCATCAACGAGGCGATTCGATTAGTTCCACCGGGCATCTTTTTAAACAGAAAGTGCGTCCAGGACACGGACATTCAGGGCGTTCATTTTCCAAAAGACATGATCGTGGTCATTCCTGTTTACGCCTTTCACACTGACCCAGATCTCTTTCCAGATCCTGAGAAGTTTGATCCGGAGAGATTTAACCCCGAGAACAAGACGATGAGACATCAGTACGCTCACCTGCCTTTTGGCCAGGGCCCACGTAACTGTATAGGAATGAGACTGGCTCTGTTAGAGTTAAAGATGGTCATGGCCGTCATACTACAGAAGTTAACACCCGTTCCTTGCAGCAAGACAGTCTATCCTATTAAACTTAGCAAAATGCAAGCCAAGGCACAGGACGGACTTTGGGTCAAGTTTCAATTAAGAGATGCTAAAACATAATTTTTTTATATAATTTAAGTTTCATTTGAACATTTTTAATCATTTCTTTTCCCCGAGTTCGTTTTCAGTTCATCAGAAATATTAACTAGCTTTAGTGCAATCTAAGGCCACAAATGATTTTTACAAATGTATTTTATTTCTACAATAAAAACGTGTTCTTGTTTTTTTACAAATATGTTGTAAATCTGTTATGTAGAGAAAGAGAGGGAGACAAAGACAGAGAGGGAGAGAGACAGGGAGAGGGAGAGAGAGACGTAAGTAATAAGAGAGTGTCAGTATCCTTGTAGCTGATTTGTTATAACACAAAATGTTTTCTTCATTTTAGTCTCTGTTTTGTTTTGTTTTGTATGTTTCGGATGTCCCTTCAGATTCTCAAGATATCTACATCCTACCCCAAACCTCCTACAGGACGAAGGGGATGGCAGCGGGCAGGATGTGAACACTGGACCATCAAGACGACCTAACGACACTCCAAAGCGCACACTGCACTACCAGCCAGCCCTATAATTATCTATTTCTAAAACATGTTAAAGTGGCTAAAAATAGTAACGTTAAGAGCAATAGCCTAACTAGGAAGCACTTCTCAGTTACCATGAGACTAGATGTACCTAAAATAGTATTAATTCATCGTTGACCAGTGTGATTAGCTTACTGTTGGAAAGAATACCATATAGCACAGCAAAGCAAAAAGTAACTTACATTTAATTACAAAGCTTATATCAACTCACTCTGTCTGTCTGGTAAAAAGTTTGTACATGTTATTTCTCCCACACTCAGTGGCTCGGTGTTTAGTGTATTGGCTTCAAGAGGCTTGAGCACTCGAGTTTGAATTCATATCGAAAATGTTTTTTATTAAATGCATTTAAAAAGCTATCATGGTAACATTCACCCAGAGACCCCTTTTTTTTCTTCCCTCTCTCTTCCCAACAGGGTCATAGCGTCTTGAGAAAGCTAAAAGCATGAATTGTGCTAAAACAAAAACAATTGGGTAATAACATGCCTAATCGCACAGATTCATTATTGTTAGTCTAGATTTATTAAAAATTTAATAACATGACTGATTCAAAATAATTAATTACATAATTATATAAAGAGTGTTTAAAAGTATTTTAATTATTTTCTTGCATTTTATAAACAAACTGGCAAGTTCTCTGTATTCTGAATGAGCATTAGTATTGCCTGAATTAGAAATATAAACTCTATCGACCATTTAATATTGCCACATAGGACTGTATTGAGCAGCGGCCAGTTTATGTCGTCTGCTACGTAAAACATGGATTTATGGGTGATTTGTACTTTTTGTAGATATGGTAAAACCAGGGGCGGACTGGCTATTTGGGCAAATGCCCGTATCCAAATGGGCGGGAGTGCAACCGAAATGGCCGCATCAATGCCAGCTATTAAATTGTTAAAGGTTTTATAATATTCTCTTTTAAAGGCCTTCTGAGCGTCATGTTTAAAAACAAAGTCTTTCACAGACTCTACATTGTAATACCATTTTAATTTAACACATTTTCCGAAATAATGTAATAGCCTTCATCCATAGAGAGTGCTACTAGTAGGCTTCATCCTTTTAGGGCCTACATACTTAGCACTTAAAAAGCAACATAAAGCCTATATCTCTTATAAAGATATAGAGTTCACTATATGCATTCGTATTAATACATTATCAAACTTAATATAATGATTTTGAGGACAGTAGACCTAGAAATGGATGCCAATCATAGGATGTAGAATTTGTGCGCCGAATTGCATAGAAATGCCCGGGCCGATTTTGACACTGAGTCCGCCCCTGGGTAAAACAGTTAATTGTAGACATGTTTGGTACATACATGTTTCGAGTGTAAATGAATAATAACTTTCTGTACTAAGTTAAAAGATTGAAACTAGGATTACTATAATATGGCAAACAATAGGGGAGAGACCTATATGTGGGGCAAGGTTCTTACAAATTACACACCGCCCGCCCCCAAATCTCTGTGTCCTAGACCAGGTAGTCTGCACAGTGAGCTATAATTAACAATGTTGAATGAAAACGCCTAGACCAGATTCCAAGGATACCCGCTTTATTGAGGAAGGTTTCATTTTCTATTAGTGTATGCTCAACACTTGAAGAGTACTATTAAAGGTTTGTAAATACAAATGTTTTAATTGTCTTATAATCAAAACTTCTTGTTGTTCTTGTCTACTCACTGAAACTAAATAAAATGGCTTCTAATTCATTGGGTTTGTGAGTCAGGATCCTGTCCTTCATTGGAATAACTGGTCAGTGTTGTTGTTGGTGTTTTTTTGGAGGGGGGGTAAAACTTGCGAAAAAAATGGTATTCACTTACTGCATTAATCAGCATTTGTATATCGGACAAAAGTAATGCTTAATATCGCTTTGAGTAATAAAGTTAGGACAAACATGATTTGTTTTTGGCTGCATCGTGACTACAGTCTCGATAACAGTTTTTGCTTCTAGACCTAACATAAACCTATCTATCTCTTTCCGTACTCTCTCTCTCTCTTTCTCTCTTATTCTTCTCTATCCATCTCTCTCGCACTCTTTATTCCCTTTCTACTCTCTCTCACTCTTCTATTTCTCTTTTTTGCCCTCTCTTTCTCTCTTTTCTCACTCTCTTTCTCTTTTTTGTCTCTCTCTCTTTCTCTCTTTTCTTTTCCTTCTCTTTCTATCTCATCCGTCTCTCTTTCTCTCTCTTTCTCACTCACTCTCTCTTTCTTCTTTCTCTTTCTTTCTCTCTATCTCTCTCCTCTCTTTCACTCTCTCTCTCTCTCGTGTACGGTCAAAGAGTGAAAATTCTGGTCACGAATTCAAGAATCTCTGATTCCAATAATGTATTAGGCCTATTACAATAAAACAACTCTTTGTACAAATAAATGGAGACATTTGTTGCTTTGTTGTTTTATAAGTTCAGACAGTTCCTACAATAATGAAGATAATGATATGTGTAAGTCCAAAGATCCTGCATGACGACAGGAGATTAATAGGGAAGGATTTGAACTCGGGAACATCGCGACGACAACCAGAAGCGCATATAAATGATCCATCCATGTTATATTCATACAGTCTAGATATAGGTCTTAAGATCTAAACTTTGACAAATATTTAGGTTTAAGGTTTAATGTTTTTCTAAGATTTGTTTTAGTTTCTTTAACCGTTTTTTTTTTTTTACTTTGGGACAGATTTCAAGTTGAACTGTTAGGCCAATGTACAGACACATGTTTAAATATGAACGCTGCGTGTAAAGAATCTAGTTTGATCTAGATATAACTGGATCGCTGAGATAATGTCTTTGCCTTGTTGCACCCTTCTGCTCTTTACGTCAAATTGTCTGAATATGCAAAACAATTTTCAGCCCTTTTGAAATCGTGTTACTGTGAAGCTTTCTACCCTCCGACCTGCAAATATCTATAATATATATTCACTTGTATTTCTTTAGGACCACTGAATATAACACTAGTTGTACAACGTGTGAAAGGGAGATCACTTTGGAATCATATACACATAAGGAAGCTCTGTAAGCCTTTATTGGATTGTGAACTAGTGACTTTATTTAGAGCACATCCACTACAAAGCTATGTTCTAATAGACAGGTCAGTGATACATCAGGAGATATAAGTCCAAGACAATGCTGTTCACACTGGTCATCCTAGGGGCAGTGCTGCTCCTGCTCGTCGCTCTCTTCATCAAGTACATGTCTGCTCACCACCAGATCTTTAAAAAATTGGGACTCGATCACCCGCAGCCACGGTGGATAGTAGGAAACTTTGACCTGGCCATGAAGCACGGCATGTTCGAAGTGCAGAAAATTTTCTACAACAAGTACAAAGAGAAAAAGGTAAATCTAATTGCGGAAACGTTTTATATAGAGTGCATGTCAAATTTAAAATAACAAATTATGTTGAAATGTAAATTTAAAAGGGTAAGTCTAATTATTGTTAAATGACATATTACATGTAAAGCTAGTTACGTTCTATGGTGCTCCAGGCCAATAATTGTGTATTGTATTTATTTATTTTCTTAAATTTTGATTTTTTCTTCATTTTCTTTTCCTATATCAGGTCTATGGATGGTTTGACGCTCGAAGACCAGTTATTGTGGTCAAGGATTTGGATATGGTCAAAGATATTCTTATTAAAAATTTTAACCACTTTGTTGACCATTACTCATTCCTGGACTTTGAACCTCCTTTCCATGACAATCTGCTCAGCTTAAGAGGAGATCACTGGAAGCGTGTCCGAAGCATTATCTCCCCTACGTTTAGCTCTGGGCGAATAAAAAGAATGGCTTCTCATGTTGAAAAGAACGCGAAGATTTTGCTGGAAAATTTGCAACATCGTCAAGAAACTGGTGAAGATGTTGAGCTGCGAGAGATCAGTTCCTGCTTCACTCTAGATGTCATCGCCAGCACTGGGTTTGGCCTGGACATCAACACGCTCAAAGATCCCAAGAACCAATTCGCTGTCGAAGCTAACAAAGTAATGAATGGAAATCGTGTCGTCTTCTTCGTGGTCTGGTTCTTGCCGGCGCTTTCTGGCATTCTGGCCAAGCTGGGTTTCCATATGCTGCCAAAGAAATCTATGGAATACCTCGTACAAGTCATTGATCAGATCATTGAAGAGAGGAAACAAGATGACAAGAAAAACAAAGTCAACGACTTTATTGACCTGGTGATGAACGCTGAGACGGAAGCTGGTCAGGCCAGTGGCAAAGACCTCACCAGATCGGAAATACATGTAAGCATAAGAGTTTTTACTAAGAAATATATAGGCCTAACTGCTTGTAATAATCATTACTTTGTAAGCCAATCATTGAGTCTGTATTATTAAATAATCACTAAATAATTATCTATCTAAATAATTACTTAAAAGAATGTTCGCACCAGGCCTGTAGTTACAACAACTTTAATGGCTAAAAAATGTCAATCAAGAGAGAAACAAACATTGTTTTTTAGGGCTGCTTTTTAAAAGTTTCAATCTGATAGTACATAGGAAAAGTAGCCTATAATGAAAGGATGGTATTCCCTTAATAACTTCAGCTATAGTGAGACTAAGTTAGGGGTCAAATAAGGTATCTTTTCAAACAGATTTTTATATTTGGCGAATTGTTTGGATGGAATGATGAGAGAAATGAACTCTTTAAATAGTTCCTGAATGAAATATTCTTTTAAAATAGTGAATAACTTTCCATGTCTTAACCTTAGTTAAACTAGTTTATTTATTTATTTTTTTATGTTACATTTTATAATTTTTTAAGCATTGTGATGAGGTTAAAAATAAAAGTACATTCCTCGTTCCATATGCTAGGACAAATTTGTACAAAAGCTCTTTCTACCCTAGCGCTATTTGAGCATGGAATGGGTTGCCTGTGCTAGCCAAGAAAATCAGTAACTTGGCAGAATTTAAGCCAATGGTTAATATGCATGACTGAATCCATTACGCGTAGGACGTAATTATCTTCTTTTTTGAAGTTACATCTGTAACATAAGATAAGCTAAGGTTATAATTATATTACTAAACGAAAAAGAAAAGAAAACACTTTAAGACTTAACAGTGTTTAGACTTAAGTAATTACTGGATTGGAAATGTTTTTGTTTTCATTTCAACAGAGCCAAGCAATCATCTTTCTTTTTGCTGGCTTCGACACCATTGCCACAGCTTTGTCTTTTACGCTCTTCCATCTGGCCATGCATCCGGAATGTTGTGAAAAGGTCCAGGCAGAGGTGGATGCCAAATGTGGCAAGGACATCCCTGACTACGACAAAGTCCAGACGCTGACCTACCTGGACATGTGCATCAACGAGTCCATCCGGCTGACGCCCCCGGGGATATTCATCAACAGACAGTGTGTGGAGGACATAGAGATCCAGGGCGTACATTTCCCCAAAGACATGGCTGTTATCATCCCTACTTACGCTATCCAGACTGACCCCGAACTTTTTCCGGAACCTGAAAAGTTTGACCCTCAGCGGTTCAGCCCTGAGAACAAGGTTAACCGTCACCCAATGGCCTTCTTGCCTTTCGGTCAAGGTCCACGTAACTGTATTGGGATGAGACTCGCACTGCTGGAACTGAAAATTGCCCTGGCGACGATATTACAAAAACTAACGCCCGTCCCTTGCTCTAAGACCGTCTACCCCGCGAAGTTGAGCAAAATACAGACAAGAGCCATGGATGGTTTGTGGGTAAAATTCCGGAACAGAAAAATCGCTAATTGACTAATAACTGTGAATGCTGAGTCGGTCTGAGTGAGCATTGTTGAGTACCTAAATTGTATTAAATACCCATACAAATATTGTTTCAACATATTGGACCAAACAAGTTTCAAACAACATTTGGTTTTAATTTTTACTTTTTATTTTAACCTTGTTATTTAGTCAAGTTAAAGGTCAATGGGTGAGAGGTCTTAGTGTTGACCAGTAAAATGATACTGAGCTACTTTCGCACTTTATTTCATAATGACGTTTTAAGGTCGATCTCTTGACCTCACTGGTTTTTCTCTTGATAGACTTTTGAAAAGTTTAGAATTAATTAGAATACCATATACCGGTACTGCCTATGTGTCTTATTGCCATATTTATCCCAAGTTTAGAATATTGAACAACACATTTCAACATGTCTCTTAACATATTTGTCATGATAGACCCTAAGCTTAAGATAATAAACACATTGTGTGTTTGTGTGTTTAGCTACCAGACAGATTCTATTTACCTGTAAAATATTAAAATATTTACTAAACTACTTTCAAAACTGCGAAGCATGGGTAGACACTATAGTGATTTACTACCGACACCAAAGGTCCAATGTTCGACTCCTGTTGAGTAATAAAAAAAATAGTTATTACTTTGTGGTAATTACTTTGCCTCTTGGTCGTTGTGCTGGCCCATAAATGCCTTGGTATACTTTTCGCCACTGGAATGCTCCTTTTATTAAGCTTCTCTGTATCATTGGTTCCAACTTTCTTTTCGCTTAGGGTTAATTCGTGCTTACCCCCTACATCCCCCCCCCCCCAATATTCCCACAAAAGCCCGCGATTAAAAAGGGAAACTTTCAAACACACTTATAATAATGTGAATTTAAAGGTGTTTGAAAAAAAAAAGAAAATATTTTTATAAAGATTTTCAGCTCATTTTAATTATAGGGCGTGTACTATTTGATGTTTTGTTTCTTCTTCTTCTTCTAACCAGCTTTTTACTGCTGAGCTGTCAGCTCTTTTGCAGACTTTTGCCAAGGAAAAATAGTGTGCTGTTTTTTTTCAGTTGTTCAGCGCTGCCATAAAGGGTGTTGGTTATGTTGGGCTGTAGTGGTAGTAGGGTCTGGCTAAGGTGGATTAGGAGGGGGCATTCAAAAAGGATATGGTTTACAGTTTCATAAGCGTGGGAGCAGTGTCTACAAAGTGGGAGTTGTGTGGGATTTATTTTATTGAGATGATAATTTAAATGAGGTGTATGTCCTGTTCTTAGTTGGAAGATTGTACATTGCTCTTTGCGGGGGAGGAAGTTAATACTGTCCAGTTTGTTAGGCATGTTCATTTCTTTGTACATGGCTCTGCCTGTGTTTCCTGTTGCCCATTGGTTAAGCCACTCCTCTTTGTGGTTGTTGATTAGCATTGACCTTAGGGTGAGGTAGTTGACAGGTCTATCTGGTTGTTCCATAGATGATCCTGCCTTTGAGAGCTTATCTGCCCTTTCATTTCCCATGACACCAATGTGTCCAGGGATCCACTGTAATATGATGTTGATGTTTAAATTGGTCATCATCTGGTGTATTATCATTTTTAGTGTTGTCAACTCTCTTGGGCTTTTTGAGGTGCTGCTGTTTAGTGCTTGAAGAGTGGATTGTGAGTCTGTAAAGACAACAATATCTGATGGTGCTTGTATTCCTTCATGTAATTTATTTTCGACTGTCTGCAAGGCTATGGTAATTGCCTCAATGTTTTGTTTAAATAGCACCAAATTATATATAGTATATGGTAGTTAAGCATACGTTGCGTGAAGTGTAGTACCTGTATCATGCTTGAATCTTATCAACTATCACAAGCATTCAGAAAGAAAAAAAAATGGGCTACTCTATATATAAATGAAAATAAAAAGATACCGGTATGCATTCTATACGTACCATATTGAGATCTTGACATTTATAAAGTATGATAAATCAATAAATGGAACTTCACTCATGCATGAATCCCAAAGATAAATTTGTCCATACATTTGAAACAATTTTTATATATTTCTTTTTCTTACAAAATTTTGTATATAATGTAGAAATTCAAGAACTATAACTGAAAGTTACATTAGACCAATTGTATTTTCAACTTTGTGTTGGTTATTTCCCTTTGTCTAAATACAATTAATAAAAAGAGACAGGATACTTTTTTTTTTCAATACCAATGGAAAAACTGAGGAAAAGTTGTTTAGTTTTAAAACTTGCACTCAGAGAAATGACAAAAGCCACATTTTAATGCACTAAATACTAGCATTTATCTTTGGAAATTATCCTCTAAATTTATTTTTCTTTACTTTATTCAGCCTAACTTTTGCATACAAAAGACATTTGGTTTGAACCCCAGTTATTGAAACAGTCATGGATTAATACATTTGTTCAAACCAAATGTCTTTTGTTTTAGTGTTCCATATTTAACATGTGTTTACTGTTTAATTCCAAATATATTACTAAATGTTTAATCAATTTTTTCACTTTGTTTGTTGTTGGGTTTTTTTTATTCACTCATTGGTGGCTAACATTTTATCCAGGTTAATTCCAATCCACACATTTTTTCTACCAACTTGCTTTTTTTATTGGAAAATTTTGCTGCTATAATTAATAACTTTTATAGAAGGACATATGCTTTAAAATTTAAATAATCTAATACATTAACCTTTCAAAGTCATTACTAGTAAAAGTAGTTACTTAAGACCTTAATAGAAATCAGTCTAATGTTGTTTTGCGCTAGCCACAGCTCTCTAACTCTAACACCTGTAGTTCCTGTATTCCAAAACAACTAAAGTCAATGTTTGCACTATTAAAAGGAAAAATTAGGAGGTTGGGGTGAGTGACATAAACTTCTTGGCTACTTATCAAGAAAGGAAATGGCTTGGTTTCTGAACTGGGGTTCCCAGGTTCGAATCCTGGTGAAGACTGGTATTTTTTACTACTTATCAAGAAAGGAATTGGCTGAGCAGTAAAATGCTTGGCTTCTGAACTGGGGTTCCCAGGTTCGAATCCTGGTATTTTTTATTTCAGGATCTTTGGGCGCCTCTAAAGTGAGCCCACTAGCTCTAATGGGTATGTGACATTAGTTGGGGAAACGTTAAGACTGTTGGACACTCTCGTTAACCATAGGCCACAGAATCAGATAACCTTTACATCATCTGCCCTATAGACCACATATCAAGAAGCTCGAATTGGAAAAATGATTTGAGAATAGTTGTGTTAGTTCTTAAGGGTCTTTGAAAAGTAGGTTAAGCATAACCAAAGAGAAAAAATAAATTGTTCTTCATTAAAACATTTTATTGCTTACAATAACACTGTTATTATAAAGTAGTTAACAAAATGAACAAATATTTTGTCAAATTTGAACAAGCTTCAAATAGATTGTGCATCAATTTGTTTTAAGTTTAAATATTTTGTAGTTTGTACAATATTGCAGTAATTTTAGCTAGGACAAATATTATACAATTAACAATTTTAAAAGAAATACATGTCAATATTTATTGTTTATTGTTTCCTTTCCTATGCTGATCAGAATAAAACATTTATTTTTATAGTAAAATTGATTTAGAAGTATAAAAATAATAGTTAAGAAGCTATTGATTCATTATTGAATCAACAAAGATATTTATATTGTTAATTCAGTAAATTTAAATGATAGAGAATATTATAATGTTCTTTTGTTTATAGACATCTTTTTAAAATGTGTACCAGTATAGGCAAATATATTTTAAACATAATATGCTAAAATGTTTGAAGAAAAACAGCTAATGAAAAATTTTTAAAAAAAAGGATTTTATTTCATTTTTTTAAACGTATCAACAACAAACCCTCTCAAGAATAAGGACAAAAGAAAATGAATCTCGCATGTAAACATGAAAGAATGCAGAGGACAATAAATGAAAGGAGAAAATCTGCACATCATACAAAAGAAGTTTTAACTCTTTCTCTCCAAATTAACTATATTATTGTTGATTTGACCCAATTTAATTAAATTAATTTTTGTTTTTATTAATTTAATTTGTGTTTCATACAAAGAGCATGCATCCCTCTATAATTATATATCAAATGTAACGTTTTCTGACTACAAAAAAAATGTTATTTAAGTTTAACCATAACAGGGTAGTCTGTAGAAATGTGAAAAATGAACAATTGTCTCAGAATGTGGGAAATAATTATGGAGGTAAACACATACCTACAAAGAGTTAAAACATCATAACAATTTATTCCATAAGTTCCTTAATATATATATATAGTTTAATTTTGAAAATTGGTACAATAAAAAAGTATAGACTGCACTATTAAGTCTTTAGGCCTGGATCTAGTTGATAAAGTACTTTTTTTTTCAGGTTTTTTTTTTATGTTAGTAGGATGATACAATTGCATACATACATATTTCATTTATGCAATACATAAGTTTATTGATCTTATATGTTAGTTAAATAAATTAAATTATCCAGAAAATATTAATTATAATCACAAATGACCCTTTCATTATGACTAAAAACTACAAAAGTACTAACTGAAGTACATTTCAATCAAAGTTGGTTCAAGTCATTTTAAATTATATCTGTATCTGCTGTTGCAAAATATGTCTTTTTACGAGGCTTGTGAAGTTATCAGACACAATAGCTCTAGAGGCATTTCTTTAGAAATGAAGATTCTATGGTCCTTGCCAAATGCAATGCATGATGATCATGGAATGATGCTTTTATCATTTGCATGACAAAATAGTCATATCAACTTTGAAGATTTTATCCAATTAGCTTTTTAAGACTTAAGAAGTACTCAGACTTAAAGAGCTATTGATAGATAAATAGATATTTTACAGTTTTTGTTGTGATACTTTTAAAAAAAAATTATTTTTATTGAAATCTTCAAGTGAAACACAATCCATCACAATATTAAAAATCAATGATTGTCACTGTAAGTCACTTACAATGTAATGTAACTTGTAAGTCAATATAAATGTCATATCATTGATTATCATTGATGATTAAGATTATTCATCATCATGCATTTTAAGTTTAAAAGTAGATCTAGCTCTATATTTAATCAATGAAATTAAGGATCCAGAATTAGATCTACAGCTATTTGTTGTAGTTATTTACTCTTAGCAAACATCGTTGCCTTAAGTCTCTCAACAAGAGATTTGTCTTCTTCCTGTTCGGAATATAAGGCATTCCTCAACTCGTCTTCGTTGGCCCCAGATGCGTTGGTTATTTTTTGCCTTTCCCATCTTTTTTTGTGAACATCGTTGGAAATTCTTACAAGGCTGTTGTAATAGTTATCACATTCTCTATCATCGACAGT
>JADKLZ010049919.1:0-12207 GCA_021533235.1 Biomphalaria straminea | reverse complement strand
ATGTCAGTAGAATAGCTAGATTGTCATATATGTCAGTAGAATAGCTATATTATCATACTATTAGTTACATATACTTGATATTATTTAATTATATGTTTCTTTTTTTTTTTTACTTTAGGTCTATGGTTGGTATGACGCTCGAAGACCTGCGATCGTTGTCAGAGACCTTGACATTGTCAAAGACATTTGTGTCAAAAACTTCAACAGTTTCATCGACCGTCACACACTTTTCGACGCTGAACCTCCTCTGAGAGACAACCTCCTGAATCTCCGAGGTGAACACTGGAGGCGCGTCCGAAACACTCTCAGCCCAACCTTTAGCTCCGGCAGAATTAAAAAAATGATAAGCCACATTGAACGCAACTCTAGAATATTGTTGGACAACCTGCAACATCTTCAAGAAACAGGCGAAGACGTTGAGCTGCGAGAGGTCAGTTCCTGCTTCACTCTGGATGTCATCGCCAGCACTGGGTTCGGCCTGGAGATTAACACCCTTAAAGACCCCAAGAACAAATTCGCCGTTGAAGCCAAGAAAGTTTTGAACCCTAACCCTCTCTTGTTTACCTTGGTTTTGTTTTTCCCAGAGATCACTACGTTCTTCTCCAAGTTCGGCTTGTCTATCATGCCTCAGAAGTCGATGGAGTACTTCGCTAAAGTCGTTGATCAGTTGATTGAAGTGAGAAAGAGGGAAGGGCTGGAGGGAACGGTCAACGACTTTTTAGATCTCTTAATGAACGCTGAAACGGAAGAGGGTCAGTCAAGTGGTAAAGATCTTACAAGATCAGAAATGCATGTAAGTTGACACTAACGTAACGGTTCAATTAGATTTTTTTTCCTAAATGCTAACAATTAATTTCAAAAGATATATGTTTTAATCTGCTGCCAAAATAACAAAACAAAATTGATTTATTTAAAATTATTTGTTGTAATATAGACATTGATTCTTTTAACATCAAATAGCTGTTTTAAAACCAAACAATTTTAAGGTATATATGATTTATAAACGTTAGACATCATCATACACATATATCTAGCATATTTTTTTTTAAGCCACCAAGTCACTGCCATATATCTCAATGCTGCAGGGATAAGCTCCCTATTTCTCTATGAACATCAATTAATCAATTATCACTAATTGATTAACGAATTCGTTTTTTGTTATTGAGTAATGTATTGTCAATGTCATTGACTATAAATAATTATGCTAAATTTCAACTTGATGCGAAACTGGGAAGAGGAAGAAAACGATATGTACATGACGTAACAAGGGGAATAACTTCACATATACAACCACATTTATCAATAATACCGTTTTTTTTCCCTTTTTCAATACCAAACAAAAAAAAAAATGATTTACTAGAGAAATGAATTAACCAATTGGTTAATTTTTTGCTTGATTTGTATTTTGCTAGGTAGTACTAGGTACTAAAAATAATTGTGTAAAGTTTCGGCTTAATCCGGGTGCAGGAGAAACAACGTGTTATAAAATGTGTACCAGACATTAAAATAAGTTATGTACAAATTTACCTTTTTATCTTCTTTACAGGGACAGGCCATCGTGTTTATCCTAGCTGGGTACGACACTGTAGCAACAGTTTTATCGTTTACTTTGTTCTTCCTGGCCATGCATCCAGAATGTTGCCAGAAAGCACAGGCAGAGGTGGATGCAAAATGTGGCAAAGAATTCCCCGACTATGACAAAGTGCAAACACTAACGTACCTTGATATGTGCATCAACGAGGCGATTCGATTAGTTCCACCGGGAATCTTTTTAAACAGAAAGTGCGTCCAGGACACGGACATTCAGGGCGTTCATTTCCCAAAAGACATGATCGTGGTCATTCCTGTTTACGCCTTTCACACTGACCCGGATCTCTTTCCAGATCCTGAGAAGTTTGATCCGGAGAGATTTAACCCCGAGAACAAGACGACGAGACATCAGTACGCTCACCTGCCTTTTGGTCAGGGCCCACGTAACTGTATAGGAATGAGACTGGCTCTGTTAGAGTTAAAGATGGTCATGGCCGCCATACTACAGAAGTTAACACCCGTTCCTTGCAGCAAGACAGTCTATCCTATTAAACTTAGCAAAATGCAAGCCAAGGCACAGGACGGACTTTGGGTCAAGTTTCAATTAAGAGATGCTAAAACATAATTTTTTTTTTATAATTTAAGTATCATTTGAACATTTTTAATCATTTCTTTTCCCCTAGTTCGTTTTCAGTTCATCAGAAATATTAACTAGCTTTAGTGCAATCTAAGGCCACAAATGATTTTTACAAATGTATTTTATTTCTACAATAAAAACGTGTTCTTGTTTTTTTACAAATCTGTTGTAAATCTGTTGTGCTTTAGTAGAGAAAGAGAGGGAGACAAAGACAGAGAGGGAGAGAGAGACGTAAGTATTAAGAGAGTGTCAGTATCCTTGTAGCTGATTTGTTATAACACAAAATGTTTTCTTCATTTTAGTCTCTGTTTTGTTTTGTATGTTTCGGATGTTCCTTCAGATTCTCAAGATATCTACATCCTACCCCAAACCTCCTACAGGACGAAGGGGATGGCAGCGGGCAGGATGTGAACCGTGGACCATCAAGACGACCTAACGACTGTCCAAAGCGCATACTGCACTACCAGCCAGCCCTATAATTATCTATTTCTAAAACATGTTAAAGTGGCTAAAAATAGGAACGTTAAGAGAGATAGCCTAACTAGGAAGCAGTTCTCAGTTACCATGAGACTAGATGTACCTAAAATAGTAATAATTCATCGTTGACCAGTGTGATTAGACCAAAAGCTTACTGTTGGAAAGAATACCATATAACACAGCAAAGCAAAAAGTAACTTACATTTAATTACAAAGCTTATATCAACTCACTCTGTCTGTCTGGTAAAAAGTTTGTACATGTTATTTCTCCAACACTCAGTGGCTCGGTGTTTAGTGTATTGGCTTCAAGAGGCTTGAGCACTCGAGTTTGAATTCATATCGAAAATGTTTTTTATTAAATGCATTTAAAAAGCTATCATGGTAACATTCACCCAGATACCCCTTTTTTTTCTTCCCTCTCTCTTCCCAACAGGGTCATAGCGTCTTGAGAAAGCTAAAAGCATGAATTGTGCTAAAACAAAAACAATTGGGTAATAACATGCCTAATCGCACAGATTCATTATTGTTAGTCTAGATTTATTAAAAATTTAATAACATGACTGATTCAAAATATATATATATATATATAATTATATAAAGAGTGTTTAAAAGTATTTTAATTATTTTCTTGCATTTTATAAACAAACTGGCAAGTTCTCTGTTCTCTGTATTCTGAATGAGCATTAGTATTGCCAGAATTAGAAATATAGACTCTATCGACCATTTAATATTGCCACATAGGACTGTATTGAGCAGCGGCCAGTTTATGTCGTCTGCTACGTAAAACATGGATTTATGGGTGATTTGTACTTTTTGTAGATATGGTAAAACGTGTAAAACAGTCAATTGTAGGCATGTTTGGTACATGCATGTTTCGAGTGTAAATCAATTATAACTTTCTGTACAAAGTTAAAAGATTGAAACTAGATTGATTACTATAATATGGCAAACAATAGGGGAGAGACCTATATGTGGGGCAAGGTTCTTACAAATTACACACCGCCCACCCTCAAATCTCTGTGTCCTAGACCAGGTAGCCTGCACAGTGAGCTATAATTAACAATGTTGAATGAAAACGCCTAGACCAGATTCCAAGGATACCCGCTTTATTGAGGAAGGTTTTATTTTATTTTCTATTAGTGTATGCTCAACACTTGAAGAGTACTATTAAAGGTTTGTAAATACAAATGCTTTAATCGTCTTATAATCAAAACGTGAAGAGATTGATTCAAAACTTCTTGTTCTTGTCTACTCACTGAAACTAAATAAAATGGCTTCTAATTCATTGGGTTTGTGAGTCAGGATCCTGTCCTTCATTGGAATGCAGAGATAACTGGTCAATGTTGTTGTTGGTGTTTTTTTTTTTTGGGGGGGGGGGGGGGTAAAACTTGCGAAAAAAATGGTATTCACTTACTGCATTAATCAGCATTTGTATATTGGACAAAAGTAATGTTTAATATCGCTTTGAGTAATAAAGTTAGGACAAACATGATTTGTTTTTGGCTGCATCGTGACTACAGTCTCGATAACAGTTTTTGCTTCTAGACCTAACATAAACCTATCTATCTCTTTCCGTACTCTCTCTCTCTCTCTCTCTCTTTCTCTCTTATTCTTCTCTATCCATCTCTCTCTCACTCTTTATTCCCTTTCTACTCTCTCTCACTCTTCTATTTCTCTTTTTTGTCTCTCTCTCTCTTTCTCTCTTTTCTTTTCCTTCTCTTTCTATCTCATCCGTCTCTCTTTCTCTCTCTTTCTCTTTCTCACTCTCTCTCTCTTTCTTCTTTCTCTTTCTTTCTCTCTATCTCTCTCCTCTCTTTCACTCTCTCTCTCTCGTGTACGGTCAAAGAGTGAAAATTCTGGTCACTAATCCAAGAATCTCTGATTCCAATAATGTATTAGGCCTATTACAATAAAACAACTCTTTGTACAATTAAATGGAGACATTTGTTGCTTTGTTGTTTTATAAGTTCAGACAGTTCCGACAATAATGAAGATAATGACATGTGTAAGTCCAAAGATCCTGCATGACGACAGGAGATTAATAGGGAAGGATTCGAACTCGGGAACATCGCGACGACAACCAGAAGCGCTTTTAAACCATCTATCCATGTTATATTCAAACAACCTAGATATAGGTCTTAAGATCTAAACTTTGACAAATATTTTGGTTTAAAGTTTAATGTTTTTCTAAGATTTGTTATAGTTTCTTTAACCGTTTTTTTGTGACTTTGGGACAGATTTCAACTTGAACTGTTAGGCCAATGTACAGACACACGTTTACATATGAACGCTGTGTGTAAAGAATCTAGTTTGATCTAGATATAACTGGATCGCTGAGATAATGTCTTTGCCTTGTTGCACCCTTCTGCTCTTTATGTCAAATTGTCTGAATATGCAAAACAATTTTCAGCCCTTTTGAAATCGTGTTACTGTGAAGCTTTCTGCCCTCCGACCTGCAAATATCTATAATAAATATTCACTTGTATTTCTTTAGGACCACTGAATGTAACACTAGTTGTGCTACGTGGGAAAGCTATGTTCTAATAGACAGGTCAGTGATACATCAGGAGATATAAGTCCAAGACAATGCTGTTCACACTGGTCATCCTAGGGGCAGTGCTGCTCCTGCTCGTCGCTCTCTTCATCAAGTACATGTCTGCTCACCACCAGATCTTTAAAAAATTGGGACTCGATCACCCGCAGCCACGGTGGATAGTAGGAAACTTTGACCTGGCCATGAAGCACGGCATGTTCGAAGTGCAGAAAATTTTCTACAACAAGTACAAAGAGAAAAAGGTAAGTCTAATTGCGGAAACGTTTTATATAGAGTGCATGTCAAATTTAAAATAACAAATTATGTTGAAATGTACATTTAAAAGGGTAAGTCTAATTATTGTTAAATGACATATTACGTAAAGCTAGTTACGTTCTATGGTGCTCCAGGCTGACATGCGGTTATTGTATTTATTTATTTTCTTAAATTTTGATTTATTCTTCATTTTCTTTTCCTATATCAGGTCTATGGATGGTTTGACGCTCGAAGACCAGTTATTGTGGTCAAGGATTTGGACATGGTCAAAGATATTCTTATTAAAAATTTTAACCACTTTGTTGACCATTACTCATTCCTGGACTTTGAACCTCCTTTCCACGACAATCTACTCAGCTTAAGAGGAGATCACTGGAAGCGTGTCCGAAGCATTATCTCCCCTACGTTTAGCTCTGGGCGAATAAAAAGAATGGCTTCTCATGTTGAAAAGAACGCGAAGATTTTGCTGGAAAATTTGCAACATCGTCAAGAAACTGGTGAAGATGTTGAGCTGCGAGAGGTCAGTGCCTGCTTCACTCTGGATGTCATCGCCAGCACTGGGTTTGGCCTGGACATCAACACGCTCAAAGATCCCAAGAACAAATTCGCCGTCGAAGCTAACAAAGTTATGAATGGAAATCGTGTCGTCTTCTTCATGGTCTGGTTCTTGCCGGCGCTTTCTGGCATTCTGGCCAAGCTGGGTTTCCATATGCTGCCAAAGAAATCTATGGAATACCTCGTACAAGTCATTGATCAGATCATTGAAGAGAGGAAACAAGATGACAAGAAAAACAAAGTCAACGACTTTATTGACCTGGTGATGAACGCTGAGACGGAAGCTGGTCAGGCCAGTGGCAAAGACCTCACCAGATCGGAAATACATGTAAGCATAAGAGTTTTTACTAAGAAATATATAGGCCTAACTGCTTGTAATAATCATTACTTTGTAAGCCAATCATTGAGTCTGTATTATTAAATAATCACTAAATAATTATCTATCTAAATAATTACTTAAAAGAATGTTCGCACCAGGCCTGTAGTTACAACAACTTTAATGGCTAAAAAATGTCAATCAAGAGAGAAACAAACATTGTTTTTTAGGGCTGCTTTTAAAAGTTTCACTCTGATAGTAGGCTACATAGAAAAAGTGGCCTATAATGAAAGAATGGTATTCCCTTAATAACTTCAGCTATAGTGAGACTAAGTTAGGGGTCAAACAAGGTAACTTTTCAGATTTTTATATTTGGCGAATTGTTTGGATGGAATGATGAGAGAAATGAACTCTTTAAATAGTTCCTGAATGAAATATTCTTTTAAAATAGTGAATAACTTTCCATGTCTTAACCTTAGTTAAACTAGTTTATTTATTTATTTTTTTATGTTACATTTTAGAAATGTTTAAGCATTGTGATGAGGTTAAAAATAAAAGCGCATTCCTCGTTCCATATGCTAGGACAAATTTGTACAAAAGCTCTTTCTACCCTAGCGCTATTAGAGCATGGAATGGGTTGCCTGTGCTAGCCAAGAAAATCAGTAACTTGGCAGAATTTAAGCCAATGGTTAATATGCATGACTGAATGCATTACGCGTAGGACGTAATTATCTTCTTTTTTGAAGTTACATCTGTAACATATAAGATAAGCTAAGGTTATAATTATATTACTAAACGAAAAAGAAAAGAAAACACTTTAAGACTTAACAGTGTTTAGACTTAAGTAATTACTGGATTGGAAATGTTTTTGTTTTCATTTCAACAGAGCCAAGCAATCATCTTTCTTTTTGCTGGCTTCGACACCATTGCCACAGCTTTGTCTTTTACGCTCTTCCATCTGGCCATGCATCCGGAATGTTGTGAAAAAGTCCAGGCAGAGGTGGATGCCAAATGTGGCAAGGACATCCCTGACTACGACAAAGTCCAGACGCTGACCTACATGGACATGTGCATCAACGAGTCCATCCGGCTGACGCCCCCGGGGATATTCATCAACAGACAGTGTGTGGAGGACATAGAGATCCAGGGCGTACATTTCCCCAAAGACATGGCTGTTATCATCCCTACTTACGCTATCCAGACTGACCCCGAACTTTTTCCGGAACCTGAAAAGTTTGACCCTGAGCGGTTCAGCCCTGAGAACAAGGTTAACCGTCACCCAATGGCCTTCTTGCCTTTCGGTCAAGGTCCACGTAACTGTATTGGGATGAGACTCGCACTGCTCGAACTTAAAATTGCCCTGGCGACGATATTACAAAAACTAACTCCCGTCCCTTGCTCTAAGACCGTTTACCCCGCGAAGTTGAGCAAAATACAGACAAGAGCCATGGATGGCTTGTGGGTGAAATTCTAGAACAGAAAAATCGCTAATTAACAAAGAACTGTGAATGATGAGTGAGCATTGTTGAGTACCTACATTGTATTAAATACCCATTGAAATATTGACCCAAAATATTGGACCAAACAACATTTGTTTTAAGGTACCCGGTATTACTTTTTATTTTAACCTTGTTATTTAGTCAAGTTAAAGGTCAATGGGTGAGAGGTCATAGTGTTGACCAGTAAAATGATACTGAGCTACTTTCGCACTTTATTTCATAATGACGTTTTAAGGTCGATCTCTTGACCTCACTGGTTTTTCTCTTTTGAAAAGTTTAGAATACCATATACCGGTACTGCGCATGTGTCTTATTGCCATATTTATGCCAAGTTTAGAATATTGAACAACACATTTCAATATGTCTCTTAACATATTTGTCATGATAGGACCTAAGCTTAAGATAATAAACACATTGTGTGTTTGTGTGTTTAGCTACCAGACAGATTCTATTTACGTGTAAAATATTAAAATATATACTAAACTACTTTCAAAACTGCAAAGCATGGGTAGACACTATAGTAATTTACTACCGACACCAAAGGTCCAATGTTCGACTCCTGTTGAGTAATAAAAAATTTTTTATTACTTTGTGGTAATTACTTTGCCTCTTGGTCGTTGTGCTGGCCCATAAATGCCTTGGTATACGTTTCGCCACTGGAATGCTCCTTTTATTAAGCTTCTCTGTATCATTGGTTCCAACTTTCTTTTCGCTTAGGGTTAATTCGTGCTTACCCCCTACATCCCCCCCCCCCCAATATTCCCACAAAAGCCCGCGATTAAAAAGGGAAACTTTCAAACACACTTATAATAATGTGAATTTAAAGGTGTTTGAAAAAAAAAAGAAGATATTTTTATAAAGATTTTAAGCTCATTTTAATTATAGGGCGTGTACTATTTGATGTTTTGTTTAAATAGCACCAAATTATATATAGGATATGGTAGTTAAGTATACGTCGCGTGAAGTGTAGTACCTGTATCATGCTTGAATCTTATCAACTATCACAAGCATTCAGAAAGAAAAATTTTGTATATAATGTAGAAATTCAAGAACTATAACTGAAAGTTACATTAGACCAATTGTGTTTTCAACTTTGTGTTGGTTATTTCCCTTTGTCTAAATACAATTAATAAAAAGAGGATACTTTTTTTTTTCAATACCAATGGAAAAACTGAGGAAACGTTGTTTAGTTTTAAAACTTGCACTCAGAGAAATGACAAAAGCCACATTTTAATGCACTAAATACTAGCATTTATCTTTGGAAATTATCCTCTAAATTTATTTTTCTTTACTTTATTCAGCCTAACTTTTGCATACAAAAGACATTTGGTTTGAACCCCAGTCATGGATTAATACATTTGTTCAAACCAAATGTCTTTTGTTTTAGTGTTCAATATTTAACATGTGTTTACTGTTTAATTCCAAATATATTACTGAATGTTTAATCAATTTTTTCACTTTGTTTGTTGTTGGTTTTTTTTTATTCACTCATTGGTGGCTAACATTGTATCCATGTTCATTCCAATCCACACATTTTTTCTACCAACTTGCTTTTTTTATTGGAAAATTTTGCTGCTATAATTAATAACTTTTATAGGAGGACATATGCTTTAAAATTTAAATAATCTTATACATCAACCTTTCAAAGTCATTACTAGTAAAAGTAGTTACTTAAGACCTTAATAGAAATCAGTCTAATGTTGTTTTGCACTAGCCACAGCTCTCTAACTCTAACACCTGTAGTTCCTGTATTCCAAAACAACTTAAGTCAATGTTTGCACTATTGAAAGGCACTAGCCACAGCTCTCTAACTCTAACACCTGTAGTTCCTGTATTCCAAAACAACTAAAGTCAATGTTTGCACTATTAAAAGGAAAAATTAGGAGGTTGGGGTGAGTGACATAAACTTCTTGGCTACTTATCAAGAAAGGAAATAGCTTGGTTTCTGAACTGGGGTTCCCAGGTTAGAATCCTGGTGAAGACTGGTATTTTTTACTACTTATTAAGAAAGGAATTGAGGTGGCTGAGCAGTAAAATGCTTGGCTTCTGGGGTTCCCAGGTTCGAATCCTGGTATTTTTTATTTCAGGATCTTTGGGCGCCTCTAAAGTGAGCCCACTAGCTCTAATGGGTACGTGACATTAGTTGGGGAAACGTTAAGACTGTTGGACACTCTCGTTAACCATAGGCCACAGAATCAGATAACCTTTACATCATCTGCCCTATAGACCACATATCAAGAAGCTCGAACTGGAAAAATGATTTGAGAATAGTTGTGTTAGTTCTTAAGGGTCTTTGAAAAGTAGGTTAAGCATAACCAAAAAGAAAAAATAAATTGTTCTTCATTAAAACATTTTATTGCTTACAATAACACTGTTATTATAAAGTAGTTAACAAAATGAACAAATATTTTGTCAAATTTGAACAAACTTCAAATACATTGTGCATCAATTTGTTTTAAGTTTAAATATTTTGTAGTTTGTACAATATTGCAGTAATTTTAGCTAGGACACATATTATACAATTAACAATTTTAAAAGAAATACATGTCAATATTTATTGTTTATTGTTTCCTTTCCTATGCTGATCAGAATAAAACATTTTTTTTATAGTAAAATTGATTTAGATTTAGAAGTATAAAAATAATAGTTAAGAAGCTATTGATTCATTATTGAATCAACAAAGATATTTATATTGTTAATTCAGTAAATTTAAATGATAGAGAATATTATAATGTTCTTTTGTTTATAGACATCTTTTTAAAATGTGTACCAGTATAGGCAAATATATTTTAAACATAATATGCTAAAATGTTTGAAGAAAAACAGCTAATGAAAAATTTTTTAAAAAAAGGATTTTATTTCATTTTTTTAAACGTGTCAACAACAAACCCTCTCAAGAAAAAGGACAGAAGAAAATGAATCTCGCATGTAAACATGAAAGAATGCAGAGGACAATAAATGAAAGGAGAAAATCTGCACATCATACAAAAGAAGTTTTAACTCTTTCTCTCCAAATTAACGATATTATTGTTGATTTGACCCAATTTAATTAAATTAATTTTTGTTTTTATTAATTTAATTTGTGTTTCATACAAAGAGCATGCATCCCTCTATAATTATATATCAAATGTAACGTTTTCTGACTACAAAAAAAATGTTATTTAAGTTTAACCATAACAGGGTAGTCTGTAGAAATGTGAAAAATGAACAATTGTCTCAGAATGTGGGAAATAATTATGGAGGTAAACACATACCTACAAAGAGTTAAAACATCATAACAATTTATTCCATAAGTTCCTTAATATATATATATATATATATATAGTATAATTTAGAAAATTGGTACAATAAAAAAGTATAGACTGCACTATTAAGTCTTTAGGCCTGGATCTAGTTGATAAAGTACTTTTTTTTTCAGGGTTGTTTTTTATGTTAGTAGGATGATACAATTGCATGTACATACATATTTCATTTATGCAATACATAAGTTTATTGATCTTATATGTTAGTTAAATAAATTAAATTATCCAGAAAATATTAATTATAATCACAAATGAGCCTTTCATTATGACTAAAAACTACAAAAGTACTAACTGAAGTACATTTCAATCAAAGTTGGTTCAAGTCATTTTAAATTATATCTGTATCTGCTGTTGCAAAATATGTCTTTTTACGAGGCTTGTGAAGTTATCAGACACAATAGCTCTAGAGGCATTTCTTTAGAAATGAAGATTCTATGGTCCTTGCCAAATGCAATGCATGATGATCATGGAATGATGCTTTTATCATTTGCATGACAAAATAGTCATATCAACTTTGAAGATTTTATCCAATTAGCTTTTTAAGACTTAAGAAGTACTCAGACTTAAAGAGCTATTGATAGATAAATAGATCTTTTACAGTTTTTGTTGTGATACTTTTAAAAAAAAATTATTTTTATTGAAATCTTCAAGTGAAACACAATCCATCACAATATTAAAAATCAATGATTGTCACTGTAAGTCACTTACAATGTAATGTAACTTGTAAGTCAATATAAATGTCATATCATTGATTATCATTGATGATTAAGATTATTCATCATCATACATTTTAAGTTTAAAAGTAGATCTAGCTCTATATTTAATCAATGAAATTAAGGATCCAGAATTAGATCTAGAGCTATTTGTTGTAATTATTTACTTTTAGCAAACATCGTTGCCTTAAGTCTCTCAACAAGAGATTTGTCTTCTTCCTGTTCGGAATATAAGGCATTCCTCAACTCGTCTTCGTTGGCCCCAGATGCGTTGGTTATTTTTTGCCTTTCCCATCTTTTTTTGTGAACATCGTTGGAAATCCTTACAAGGCTGTTGTAATAGTTATCACATTCTCTATCATCGACAGT
>JADKLZ010049916.1:5064-16934 GCA_021533235.1 Biomphalaria straminea | reverse complement strand
TCTCTCTCTCTCTCTCTCTCTCTCTCTCTCTCTCTCTCTCTCTCTCTTTTTTTTTTAAACTATTACTTAGTAACATAAATTGATCATAGACTCTTCGTGTAATAATTTAATACTATCACCATAATTATTCCAAAATGTTTGTTTCTCTTGGACTATTGGCACAGTAAATAAAGACCTCATTGCCAGCGTTACTCGCTAAGTAAATAGGGAATCATTTAATTAATTGTTTGGAATAAAATATATTTAAAATCAAAAGTGTCTGCCCTATCCCTCAATTGATCCACTTATAGATCTATGTATTCAAAAGTTTGCTTGGAAGGGGGGAGGGGCAGATAAAAAATATACATTGCTACAGAAAGATCCTAGGCATCACGTTCAAAGACCGCATCACAAACCAAGAGATTAGAGAAAGGGTTACTGCAGCGATCGGACCCCATATGACCTGCTAACTATAGTAAAAAAAAAAAATACGCAAGCTTAAAATCTGTGGCCATATTACAAGATCTTCGGTGCTCGCAAACACCTTCCTTCAGGGAACAGAAAAAGAAGAAGAGGCAGACAGAGAAAGCGATGGGAGGACAACATAAAAGAATGGACGGGCCTGACATTGAAAGAGGTTCTAAACAGGCAAAAGACAGGGAGGAAAGGAGAAAGAAGGTCGTCGAGTCTTGCTTGGTGCCCCAACGGTCCAATAGACTAAGGGATAGGTAAAGGTTAAAAAAAAGAATACCTACATTAAACAACATCAAATACAGTGCCGGTCCTAGCAATTGCAGGGCCCAATGCGAAACGGAATGCGTGGGGCCCAGTCTGGGTAGAGATCAGCGTAAGGTCAAAATTAAGATTTTGTAATAGAAAATATATTCGTCTTTGTAGTGCCGTTTTTTATTATCGCGAGTAAAATTAGCACCCTAAAATGAAGCTTTAGTTTATTTTTCATTAGATTTTTATGAGTTTTTTTTTTTTGTTTTTTTTTTGTTTAATGTGCAATTACAGGAGATTTCCAGGAGCCCCTGGAAAAAAAAGAAGTCGCTGAAAACCTGCTATTATATATTTTTCAATGTTTTAAATTAATAAAATACACCTAGACTTATCGTGGGGCCTATGAAAGTGCGGGGCCCACTGCGACCGCATAGGTTGCAGTGGCCTAAGTCCGGCCCTGATCAAATGTAATAATAAAATATATTTTTAAAAAAATTACCATAACAAAATTTTCAAGCCGGTATCGAACCAATGATTCTGACACCATCAGCTGCTTGATCTAATGGCGCTACCACTTCGGCCACCAGCAACGCCAAAATGTGCCATTATTTATTGGAACATTCATTATATGGACTTCTATATCTTGAAATAGATCTAGACCTTTGATTTAGAGGGCTAAAGATCTAGTCTAGATCTATATATCAGATTTCCATAAAAATATAGTTTGTATAATCGTAATAAACAAATCAGTTATCGGTACACTAAGGCTGACTACGCATTTTTTTTTTAATAATTCCAATGATAGGCCTTTAAATCTAGACTTAGACGACGATAACAATCTAAAGTCACTCTCCTATTTAAAAAAAAAAAAGAAAAATCTGATCCGGAGAACTACAAACAGGAATCACTCACTAGCATCACGTGTAAAACACTAGAACTCATAATATGAGGCCACACATTTAAAAGCAGTTAAGAGCACTTTTTGCATAAGACACATCAAGTGATCAAATATCTTGTTCTGGTCTACTATTATTATTATAACTTTTTTTTATTATTATAACTTTTATATAGCGCTACTTTCATGCATATAGCATGCTCAGAGCGCTTTGGTCCAATCTCATTTGTGGACCAGTGGGGGGGAGGGGGTATCTAGGAGCTGGTTTCCCGTGCTGCCTTTGGGCGCTCAGTAAACACAACTCTGCCCGAGTCGGGTGTCGAACCTCGAGCCCCCTTCTAGGTAGTCAAGCAAGCCAAGATCAAGCCGCACTTAGCCTCTCGACCACGCTTCCCATAATGAAAACTCTTCTCGTGAGCGACATTCTGAAGTCTAATAACCGCATAAATGACTTCTCGGACGTTTGACATTGAAACATTTTGAGGCGCAGGGGCGTAGTTAGGAAATTTCCATCGTTTGAGGGCCCGGGGGGCTGGACATCTTTAGGGGCCCCTACAGCTGCTTATTATTAAATTTTCAATGTAAAAAACACTCATTTGGGGCCCCCCTCAAGTAGGAGCTAGGGGGGATTTTCAAATTCTCTCCCTGCTCCACCCACCTTAGCTACGCCACTGTTGAGATTGGTTTTTTTTTTTTTATGAGTTTGTAGTTATTATTCTTAATTGGTTCAAAGTCCCTATAACGTCTCAATTATAGTGATTATAATAAGCTTTTTCTAGAAAAGAACACGGGCTAATATTAACTATTCATTGACAATAATACATTGTTTTACTGGTTTACCATTATTTAATTTTGTTTGTTAGTGATGATATGTTTGTGGAGGCTATAAGCTAATGAGTTGATGATTGAATTTAAAGTTACTTTAATTGCATGTAGTCTATTTTTACTGTGAGGGAAAAATTGTGCTCTTTATGGTTGTCTACCTTTTATAGGTTTAAATTCTCAGATTTTTTAGATAGATAGATAGATAGATAGATAGATAGATAGATAGATAGATAGACAGATAGATAGATAGATAGATAGATAGAATAGATAGATTATATTACTCTCTAGAAATTTAGTCAGTAAGTCACCACTATAAAGGACAACTCATACATTATTTGTTGAAGAAATAATGTTCGATTACATCCCTTTACCCGGGCTACGCCTACTATCATTTGTAGTTATAAACTAAATAGACCTAGTTAGTAAGTAAGTAGATAAACAAAGTAAAGGTACCCCTTTCAGACCTTGCGATAAATGATTGTTTTGAGCTACTGAGTTATTCAATCAACTAATATTGACAGTTATTTTTAATCTCTCTAGTTTATGTAGGAAGTCTACCTTAAATTCAATATTGGGAAGTTGCCTTATATTGGTTGACACAGAAACAGCCTTGGTTTGGAATCTTAACAAGACAAAATATTGAAACTCATCTTTTTTAAATTAAATCTTCTTTTGTATTATTTGAGTCTGGATACGCGATAAGATGCAACGTCTGACGGTATAAAAATACACTTACTATTAGCCATTAATAGAGTAACCATTGTGATGCTGTATCTTACAATATAAGAGTTGTCTGCGATTAAGCTTCAAATAGTTATTTCTACCACTCCTGTATTGTCTTCAGGCTTGCTCCTGTGACTATGCTGATAAAATCAAACGGCACATTTCATTTTTGGTTTTGTTTTGTTTTTGTTATCAAAAATAAATACTCAAGTTGAACTTACTGTGTTACTTCAAAAAAAAAAAAACTTAGTGCGAGATAACAGAAGTTCACAGCGACCTCTGTGTGTTTTTTTTACAATGACGTTTCTCAAACTGGTGTCCGTGTAACCATGGAGAACTAGTACTGAATGAAGAAAACAAAAATTGGTTTGTGTTTCTTAATTGGCAGAGGCGGCTTTGCCTTAGTAGTAGGCGGAACTATGTGCGTGTGTCTTAAGCGGGGCCTTAACTTTACCCTAACCTGAAATAACATGCTTTCACGGTAATTGTAAATTAACATGTTTTAAATGTAATTGTAATAGAATAATAGATACTAGAAATGCTTTCAATAATATTGACTAGCAAGACCTTGTTTAGAATAATATAATTTCAGTACACTGTATTTTAGTTTTTAGCGTACTACTTTGCGTGCCCACATATTTGTATGACGAGCTGATGGTGACAAATCAATTTCCATACTGTGGGACCCACTCAGGGCCTTGGCTTTGCGTGGTACCGTACCATGTTCACCACCACCATAGGACGCCTCTGCTTGCGGTGGTAGTAAAGTTTATGTTCAAAGATAAATCTCCTTAGTTTTTCATGTTTCGGGTGTTCCTTAAGAACTGAAGACTATGACATCATTAACCGAACCTCCCAAGGGAAGACAGGGAAAGGAACAGGGCAGGGTTCAAACCACCAAGAAGACAGTCGAGAGCACATACCATACGACCAAACAACTTGGAAGATATGTTGAGAACCTCTGATCTGTGGTCGTGAAATATCGGACCGAAGTTCTTTAAGTTCCACATTTTATGCTAAAAAGTGAGCCATTCGTTCTTAGGTCAACTTATGTGCTGGCTCTGTGCTTTTAAATCGATAGCTGGGTCACGTTGGTGGGTGGTGGCTTCCGGTTTCAAAACAAATCCTTTTGGCTTTATCATTCCATATTAGGCAATGTTTAAGTTGATTCTACCCCCCCCCCAACACACGCACACACCCATACCTGACTTTAAACTCTTATTTTTAACCACAACTAGTCATTCTGCGAGTGCAGGTCTGTTATAAAAAAGGTTTCTAACTAGATGTAGAAGTACTGTGTGTTCACAATTAAGTGTGTACACCTGAAAGGTGAGCCGTGGAGTCTTTCTTGATCGTGAGTATATATCAATAAAGTCTGTGTTGGAACTCTCTTTGCGCGATAAGATAGTTGTATTGTTTTCCTTGTTATACCCATAGACTATATATAGTCTATGGCTATACACAATAGATTTGTTTGTAAACAAAGAAAATTTTGGGATTATGTCTCAATTTCAAAACGAGGGCAAGCAAATCGAAAGTAGTTTATATCTGAGGAATGCTAAGCATCGCTATGTCTAGTTTCAAAGAAACAATAAATCTTTAGACAGAAAGTTTTTCCACACGATAACGGATTTCACTCTGCTGCATAGTAAAAATTAGTCCTGATCTTATGAAGTTGACTGCTGTTATGTTTAAATAGGGGCAAAAGCCGCAGTGCGATTTTCATTTCCATAGTTTCAAGATCGCTACACGAAAGCTTTTTATCGACAATGACACTCAGATATCTGTATGAGTTCACTTAGGTGACCCGAAAAAATAGCGCGGACAAAATAGTGCTGACAAAACAGCAACGACAAAATAGCGGGAAGTTTACTTATTGTATCAGTTATTTGTTTACCTGAAATTCTCATTTCAATAGTAGGCCTATCATTTCTTTAGTAAAAGCAAGAGAGAATATTTTTATTCATTATTACAAAAGATATCAACTTCCTACAAACAATAGATGTTTTCATTATATTTTATTATAGAAAAACATATCTAGAGAGCAGAAATGATTACCCTGATCATAGTCGGCACCACTGTAGTCCTCTCAGTGGCGGCTCTATACAAGTACATGACTGCCAACCAAGGTGTATTTAAAAAGTTGGGAATCGAGCATCCGCCAACTTCTTGGTTTTTTGGAAACATGAGTTTGGGCTTCCAGCACGGAGTTTTTGAGGTTCAGAAAGTGCTCTATAAGCAGTACAAAGATCACAAGGTAAATATTATTTTAAATTAATTAAAGTTGGCAATTCAGTATATTACTTGTTTCAGTTGAGATTTTTATGAAAAATTTTAAACATGTTCATCCCCGTTTTGGTTATCGATTTTAACGATCTGGATTAGAATATTTGATTTATAAAATAGAGAAACAGCACCCCCCCCCTTTTTTTTTTTAAATGGACCAATGGAAGTAAAAAAAAATAAAAAGTGATAAATTTGGAGAATTTAAAAATTACATATCTGAACTAAAATATATCAAGGACTCTATATTGAAAAACCGCTGTTGTCATCTGAATAACAAATACTAGTTTGTAAAACTTTCCTTTTCAGATCATAATGCCAATAGGGCGGGTTATGTAAAGGTCATCTATTTCTGTGGCCAAATTTAACGAGGGTTTAATGTGGCCAGCACAGCGAACGGCTTTTTTCTGTTCCCCAACTAATGTCAGGTGCCCATTAGCGCTGTGTAAACGAAATATCCAGAAATAAATAGCCGGTCTTCACAAGGATTCGAACCCGACCCGGTTTGAAATCCAAGCGCTTCACCGCCCAACTACCTCACCTCTTTTAACAATCGTAGGAATCTTTTAATGTCATAATAACTACCAAAAAATGGAATTTAAAGAAATAGTGCAACAAGAAATGAAATCTAAGAACATGGAAGCAATATTTTTTTATCTTAGCGTATTTAATATTCTCAACCTTATCCATACCATTAAATAAGAAACATATTTTAGACCTATTTATAAGATAAGATAAGATGAGATAATTTTTATTGATTCAGCGAAATGGAAATTCAGTTTCACTGCAATTGACAACCTCAGCGTAACTATAACTATGTTACAATAACAATATAAATGAAAAATTCGAACAACATTCTCACACGAAACACACACTCATTCACAACCAGCGCTTTTATGAATCTGACTTCTATGTACTTCTCTATGACCACAGATGATTTTTCAACGCACTAACCGAAAGTGGGATATCTTTAAAAATTTAACAAAACTGGACATAATTAAATAGGTTTCTGTATTTTGTGACAACTTACAATTTGGTCATTGACTAGTGATTATCTTTTAACACTTATTGTAAGCACATTATCGATGTCTGTTTGTTTTTTTTTTTTTTGCCTTATTCAGATAATGTTATCGTTGTTCTTTTTTTTTACATTTTATCCTAAATAATTTCTTTTTAAGGTTTATGGATGGTACGACATGAGAAGGCCATTGTTAATCATCAAAGATTTGGACATGGCCAAAGACATCTTCATCAAAAACTTCAACAACTTCGTGGACCGCTATCAAATCTTCGATGCCGACCCACCTTTCAAAGACAATTTACTGAGTTTGTCAGGCAACCACTGGAAGCACGTACGTGCGGCTGTCAGCCCAATTTTCAGCGCCTCTAAAATAAAGAAAATGTCGGGGCACATTGAGCGCAACAGCAAAATCTTGTTGGAAAATTTGAGACACTGTCAAGAAACTGGTCAAGAAGTTGAGCTCAAAGACATCTGTTCCAATTTCTCTCTTGACGTCATTGCTAGCACTGGCTTCGGCTTGGAGATCAACACTCAGAGAGATCCCAAGAATAAATTCGCCATAGAAGCCAAAAAGGTGATGAATCCAAACGCGGTTATAATTACTTTGATCTATTTCTTCCCTGTGGTAAAGACCTTGTTGACAGCCTTAGGAATACCAGTCCTGTCTCAGAGATCTTTAGAGTACTTTGCTCAATTGATTGATCAGGTGATTGAAGATAGGAAAAAGGAAGACAAACAGGGCACTGTCAATGACTTTGTAGATCTTGTTATGAGAGCAGAAGCCGAATCTGAAGAACCAGGTGTGAAAAAATTGACACGTTCGGAAATTCACGTAAGTCTAAATATAACTTTCTCCAAACATTTTCAAATCTTTCAGAACATACCCAGGTTTGCCTTTAATTTTGTGATGCTACTTTTAAATCTTTTAAATTTAGTAACTAATAAATTAAAGTAACTAAAGTGTATGATTTTAACAGAAACATCTTTTTCTAGATGTGAGTGACCTCTGTATATTCTCTTTTAATTTTTTCATTAAACTAAGCTGATTTTGACGGCATTTTTTAAATCTCGTCATTATTTAATTCAAATGGAAATTTGCTTTTTTGGCCTCAAACACATTAAACTTGCCAATGATGCTTTTAAGATTTCTTTCCTATCCAATAACCTTTTCTAATCCAAACCTAGCAGAATGTCCTCGTCAATCATCCGAATTAAAAGTATCATGAAAAGTACTCACTTTGAGCTTTATCTTTTAAAAAGAAATACTAAAGAAACCAGTGACCGTAACGTCTTCTGACCTATAGATCGCAAGCTCTAAAAAAGGGAGCATTACTTACTACTTACTATTCAGCGATTTCAGCCTACACAACCAAAACTATCCGCTCACCTATTTTCTTGGTTACACCAGGAATTAGCACTTTCTTTACTTATATTGAACAATTGCTTGGATTTAACTGTGTAAGATTATTAGCAATATTTTTGTTTGTAGGTACGAATCACATCTAATTAATAAACAAGATTACAAATGCGGCCCCCGTCGGAGTCGGATCCCTGTCAGATCCGCCTATTCGCAAGCTGTTTCGGATGTTCCTTCTAAGTCCCTGGCTCAATTCCTGTATGCTCCCATCCTTAAACTATCGCAATATTTCTGAAAGAACAGTAAAGGTTAAATCATATTTTCAAAAGCCTTTAGTGTTTTTTTCTAACCGTGATGGACAGACCAACCAACAGACAAAACGCACAAAAATATGTTAGTTTCATTTTAATGGGGGCATTATACAATTTTATTTTAAAAAATCTGATTTTTTTTTTAAATTTAAGAAATTAGTTTAGAATCATGTCATTTCCGGTCTTTACGCTAGTACACAAAAGCCGCTGCTAAAAGTTCATTTTAAAAAATGTGCGTGACATCTACATGTCTAGAGCATTTCTTATAGTAACATTTCCTCCCTTACATTTACGTAATTGTTTTAGAATTGGTGTTTTGTTATTAAAAAATCGCTTGCATAATTAATTTTATAAATTAAACGGTTTGCGTTTAGAAAACTAAAAGTAGCCATTGCACCTAAACTTTTCAAGCTGGTGAAAAAATATTTTTCGTATCTCTTCTAGTTTTGGCGCTCTGAGTCTGACAGACGGACAGACGGACAGACAGAAATAAATTCATTTTAAAAAATGTGCGTGATATCTACATGCCAAGAGCATTTCATATAGTAACATTTCCTCCCTTAGATTTACGTAATTGCTTCACAATTGGTGTTTTATTATTAAAAAATCGCTTGCAAAATAATTTTTATAAATTAAACGGTTTGCTTTTAGAAAACTAAAAGTAGCCATTGCACCTAAACTTTTCAAGCCGCATTTAATGGTGAAAAAATATTTTTCGTATCTCTTCTAGTTTTGGCGCCCTGAGTGTGACAGACGGACAGACGGACATTTTGAACAAACCTAATAGCGGCTTTTTCCCCTTACGGGGGCCGCTAAAAATGAAATATTCTAGATATACTTTAAAGTTGTATAAGTGTTATATATATTTTTTTTTTCTCGTCAGGGACAAGCTTTGCTCTTTATACTGGCAGGATTTGAAACAGTGTCCACTATATTGTCCTTCACCTTGTTCTATCTGGCCTTGAACCCAGAATGTTGTCAAAAAGTTCAGGAAGAGGTGGACGACAAATGTGGCGACAAATTTCCTGATTACGACATGGTCCAGTCACTGACCTACTTAGACATGTGCATCAACGAGTGCATCCGGTTGTCGCCGCCCGGTTTTTTTAATAACCGGATATGTGTCGAGGATACGGTGATACACGGGATACAAATCCCTAAGGATATGGTCGTTGGGGTGCCGGTTTACGCCATTCACCACGATCCCGAAATTTATCCGGAACCTGAGAAGTTTGATCCAGAACGTTTCAACTCTGAGAACAAGGTGTCCCGGCATCCAATGGCTCACCTGCCTTTTGGTCACGGCCCGCGCAGCTGCATAGGAATGAGACTGGCACTTTTAGAGTTAAAGATGGTCTTGGTGACCATACTACAGCAACTGACCCCTGTGCCTTGTAGTAAATCAGTATACCCAATCAAACTCAATAAAATGCAACTAAAAGCTGAAAAAGGTTTGTGGGTAAAATTTGTACAGCGTCGCTAGATGGTCAAATAGTGTCATTAGCCTGTGAACTGTTTCCTAATAGTATTTTCAGATAATTTCAATATTACATTTCAATATTACATTTTGTATAAATCAGTACATCGAGAAATACAATCAGATGCATTTCACCGAAAAATAGAAAATTAGAAAAGAGATAGATCACATATTGCCATATCACCAATAGACATTAAAAGAAAATACAAATTTCATGTCTTACTTTGTCTTCAGCAAAAATTCTTGGAATGGAACAAGTGATCGACAATGAACAAAACTAAGATATTTCAAACGAATAATTATAGACTGTTCTTATAACTTGACAATGGTTGATTTTCATTTCTTAATATAATTACAAGTGCAAATGGCATAGTTAGAAATGCATAGTAAATTTTGTTATAAGTTGATGGTTTTTATTCCTAATTAATTAAATACTTGTCATAATTTTAATTAATATAAAAATTATATGTGTCCATTATCACCTTTTTATTATACGATTTATGTTGTTATTGTTCGATCTTTTATTGAATCGTAATCTACGTAAAATTTAACAAATCGGTGTAATGTAATCGATTGTAATGTTCACTTCGCTCATAAATGTATTTGCAAATGTAAACTGTTACCGTTGTTAAATCTACTCCGTGGAAACTCAATTGTAGCGCTTTCATCTACTGAAAACATGACGCTTGACCAACCATTACAGATATTGCCATTGTTAAAAATCTACTCAACTATTCGGGTAAAGACAGATCTCGCAATTTTCTACATTCTAGCAGCTAACAAATACTAAAACTTGTCTTCAACTTCAAGTTCAACTTTAAATATTAACTCTTTCTCTCCGTAATTATTTTCCTCATTTCGATAGTGTTATTCGTTTTGATCATTTGTATTTCACTATTCTGTTAAGATTTAACTTCAATAACAATTTTGTTTCCCAACAGAAAATGTTATAGTTTGGTATTAATTGTAAGAGAATGCATGCTTTTTTTTACATAATACAAATAATACTCTAATTTTGATGGCCACTTTGTCATCCAGGGGGCTGAGGGCTTTGCACTGGGGTTCTATGCCTTCTCATGCGGCTGGTGAGACCTATATGAGCCCGGAATATTCGGCTGCACACTGGGCAGGTTATTCCAGCTGGAGCTAGTGTCATTTGCCTAGCTTTTCTTCTCTGGCGTTTTTCTTTTACCAGCGTTGTTCTTTTTACCTCAGCAACCTGTGCGCCAGTCTTCACAGCGCGACGCCATGCTGCTCTGTCATGTGCCTCTGTCTCCCAGGTGCCTGGGTCTATGCTGAACGCCTTCAGAGAAGCTTTGAGATTGTCCCTGTAGCTGTTTCTTTGACCACCTTTCGGACTAAGAGATAACAGGCATATAACTGATGTGTTGATTGCATCCTCATCAAACTCCTAATGAGCGAGAATTGACTTGTTCAAATCCTCTTTTTTAAAGCATTAGATAAAAGTACATGTGGCAGGAATGATACCTTACGTTTTCAGAGCAAATAATTTCTCAGTTAAAGAAGGTCCCGACGGACTGTAAATGTGTGTGTCTTTCATTTTTTTAATTATTGGTATTACCTCTTTGGGGACCCCCGCATTTCATGTATTATTTAAAGTAAAAAACACTAATTTGAGGCCCCCCCTCAAGTTTAATCCCGGGGGGATTTTCAAATTCTACTTCCTCCTTCCCCACTCTAACTACGCCACTGCGATTTTTCGTGATGCAGGTCAATTTAGCAATTTTCCCTCGCGGATTTTGGGCGCCGCAAGTCGAAGTTTGGCCTTAACCTTGCAAAATATGAACCAAGTGGAAAACTGACGATTCAGTACTGTGTTCAGGGTTAGGTAGCCTCCATCACGGTGTGGCCCAACCATGGACATCTCCTGCGCTCCTAAACTACGAAAGAAATTCTGAATTTATTCAAACACTCAGATGTTTTCTATTGTTCAGATGTCGCTAGAGAAAGTCTCGGACTGCCAAGTGAATGGTGTTAGCCCTTTCTGGTGGGCACAAGAGTCTGCAACCCTAGTGACACTTTTGTAACGTTTTGTTTAGAACTCTACTTAATCTTTACTTTCTAATCTAAGAGATGTAGAATAGCGGTTAATTTCCCTTTTCACTATTTCGAATTAATTTTGTTTCTAAAGTTTCTCTACAAATTAAAACGTCAAAATAAAAAAGCCACCTAAATAATGTGAGGCCTTGTTGTCGCTAAAACATTCAGATAAAGAGAGCACATCAATTAGCATACTATTCTGTTTCTATAACTTT
>JADKLZ010049914.1:0-10871 GCA_021533235.1 Biomphalaria straminea | reverse complement strand
CATCACCAATCTATCAGTGTTGCAGCTAAAGTCTCATCACCTACCCATCAGAGTAACATCCAAAGCATCACTTCCTATCTATTCGGGTTACAGCCGAGATACGCTTGTTCTATTAGCTGGGAAGTAGACTTTCTGTCTTACAATACCAGGTTTCACTTTAAAAAAATCTAACATTCATTAATTATTAAGATCAGAGCAGTTCTATTAAGAGGATTTTGTCTTTTAAAAAATATTTTAAAATGTTTTTCTTCTTTAATTGACGTCATAGCTCATAGGTGGATTTTTTTTTTATCAAATAAATAAATAAATAAACAGAAATAGATAAAACACATAGATAATAATCTGTTCCTATCCATTAAAAATCTGAAGATTTAAATTTTAAGTTTCTGTGGATCGATTGCGTACACAAAACACTTATCAAGTCATAAACAATATTAAACGTATAGTTGAATGGACCACTGCCCCCAGTCTCATCTCATCACGTTTCTAGGGCCCATAATTGGCTGTCCAACTTGAAAGAGGGTAATCTCCCCCTGCCCCATTTTGCTTCTCTCTTCCTTCCCTTGAGAACTATTAACTTCTCATATGGCACCGGAAGCTGGAATGTCCGCCTGGCCCACGAATAAACCAACTGGTACACATTGCTACAGGCAGTGGTGGTCGTAAAACCGGTACTTGGAGGTAAAAGTCTTAATTGACGGCAGTCCTGTTTGTGATTTAGGGCAGAAGTCTACCCCCCCCCCCCTCAAACTCTTTCTAGTTAACTAGTCCAAGGAGCAAGCTGAGTCGATGATTGGTCAATTTTCAGTTCGGACAACATGCCTTGGAACAATTACGATTATGGGTTCCAGAAAGCTGGGACGTCAAAACTGGCCTGTTTATGTAAAGCTATTACTACCAGAATCATGAACATGTTTGTTCTTTTAAGTGAATAATTCTTAAGAATCTTTCCATCCGCAAGCTATATGTAAAGCAGTGATTCCCAAAGTGGTCCATATGGACCCCCAGGGGTCCACGAGGACTTCCAGGGGTCCACAAAAGTGAAAAAAAGAATTGGGTGTCCACAAGAGTGGATCTCATTTAAGAAGGAATTGAGTTTAATATAAATCTCACATTAATGGAATCACCTATTATATCATACAAATATACGTTATTTATACTTTATAATATTACAGCTAGGCCATTAAATATCTCCATAATTATTGGAATGAAAAACATATTTTATATTTTAATACCTCATTTAAATAGCTCAATTTGGTGTAGAGATAACTAATATTTAACATGGCTGAGTCTAAATATAAAATACACGGTGGTGTTAATTTTCAAAAAAAAATATTCTTTTCTCGTCGAACTTATATTGCCTATGTGTCTTTTATTTAACAACATTTTATGTAATGACACCATGAAACCACCTAAGCTGGAGCATCGTTGGAGACAAAGCCACCCTGATAAGATTTGAAAAAAAAACTATTGAACACTCCATGATAACGTTGAGAAATGATCTACAATTAACAAAATATTTCTTTTCAAATTTTAAGGAAAATATAATGGTTTGATGTGTTTTAAAATATCTTGCAAAATTATGAAAATGATATACAATTGGCGAAAAAAAATGAATGATTTAGCCAGCCGCTGAAGTTTTTAAAACTATTTGTACACAAACCTGCATCTGATATTTGCTTAGAATTTGATGTTTTGAAGGGATCGTTTGAAGAAAAAGCAAACCCTGTAACTATTATATCAGTAGCAACAAATGGAGCAGTAGTAGATCTTGATTGCAAGAATATCTTCAATTTGTTATCAACGCAGTTATGAGAAACTAAATACGCAATTTCTTGCTCAAAAGCGAAGAGAAAATGACAAGAATATTCACCAGTTTAATCACAAAGCACCAAAGGAGGATCAAATTACAGCAGAAGTAATTCTCAGCACAAAAGAGTTCGTGATGTATGTGTGAAAAATGGTTTTATTTAATTTAATAACTATATTTGCATAGTGTAGTTTTGTCTAGTTATAACTTTAACAAAAAGAAATATAGACTGTATAGACTGTTAAGTATTTGAAATTGAACTTCATTACTTCCTTGTCAAACAAGAGAGTGTTAATGTTCCATTTTTTATGATGCAGTGCTCCTATATCTCTGTGGTTGTCATAGAGCTCATTAGTTATAATGATCTTGATTTTTAATTATTTTTTCGCCATTGGGCCATTCAATAAGTATTCCAGCTCCTTCGTTTGTGGTGGCTTTCTGAGAACAATCCATGAAAACGCTGTTAGGGCAATGGTATTGTAGAACAGTTCACTAAATTCTTGAGCTCTGTTGGAATATAGATAAATATTTCTTTCTTCTAATGTAAGTCTTAGCAACGACATATTTCTGCAAACAACATATTTCTCTATACAGCTGGCCGAGTCAGCCTTGTCTGGTAATGATGTATTTTTTTTATTCAAATTATTATGGCTCAAGAAATCCACGAAAAAAAAGGTCTTTGTGAAACCTTTTACTAAACAACTTTCTATATGAAAAATAATCTCCGTAGCAATGGAAGTCGAGCTTGCAAACCCTTAAAAACAAAAAGTTTCCAATGTGTTTAGTGATAAAAAACGATACATATTAACTGTTACATAATGGGTTCAAATTACAATTTTGTTACTAAATTTATTGTAAAAAAAATGAATTTAACTTAAAACGTAGTTTTAAATTACTTTTTCACTCCTCATGTCACTGGTTTTGAAATTATTTAAACAAAATGTGTAATTTGAAATTGATGAATTTTCAAAAATTCAATATAACTTAAACAGGGGATCCACGGAAAAACCAGAAAACATGTCAAGGGGTCCACGAGACAAAAAAGTTTGGGAACCACTGATGTAGAGCTTTGGGTTGTAGGTTTTTCCTCTTCTATAATCAATTTGACAAGCTATACAATTTAAGAACAACAGATTGCTGTAAAACTCGGACATTTGACTATTTAGGCCTGCGTAGAAGTTTCGTAAAGTAATAACCGATAAATATTTCAACAATTATTCTAGCTAATGACCATGAAAAACAATAATCCGATTACAAATAATATGAAGTCTAATCTCCATAGTTTTTACACTTGTAGGAAATATCAAACATAAAAAGAAACGATGCAGTGTTGTGCTGTTATCGTCTTCACGCTTGACTGCACATTGTCCAGTAAATTGTTTTAGTGGTCAGAAAAGATAATAAACGTAACGTTCCAGTAAAACTTTGGGTCAAGACTGTTGACCAGTTGTGGTGCACAGAAATGCGCCTTCCGGCCAGTCCAGTAGATAGTAGCAAAGACTATGCGCAGGAAAGGTCAATAATAATTATCTGAAAGAAAAACAAAGCAAGATAACGGGGTTTAGCGTAAGTTAATCGGAGGTATTATGTAGTTTACTCAGGCCAAATAGTGATGCCGTGGCTACTGGCAAAACACGTTTTCAATACTTAGGTTTTAGATTTTCATTTTAAAATCGCTTAAAAACAGTACGCATAGTTTTATTATATCGTAGACTTTTGAGCGTGACATACCTGTAACTATAATACAAATGAAAACAACAAGCTGTCTCTTAGATCTAACTGGACAATTGTCTGTTGTAAGCTTCGTGCCTGGCTCTGCTATCGGACAGGAAAAACTCCCAGGACAATATCGTCAATCTACACAAGGAAGACGAGGCAATCCCAGTAATAATATAAACAAGCTCACATTTGCCTATCTTTGATTGCCTCGGCTTAAAACCTGCCCTATCTGGGATTGCCCTAGCTGAGCTAGACGACACATAGAATGAAAGTCCCCCCACTTTCTTTTGCCGAATTATTTATTTATTTTTTTTTATGTCTCTTCGTGATGCCTTCCTAGGGTCGTCCAGATAAATGCAAAATATTGTATTGGATATGTGCGTGTGTGTTGGTGCAGTGGGGATGTGTGTGCGCAGATTAATGTAATGCATGTCACGTGGCGGAAAATAACCAATCGCAACGCCAAACGTTTTCATAAGTTTAAGAGCGATATATATATATATATATATATATATATATATATATATATATATATATAGAGAGAGAGAGAGAGAGAGATAGTAAAAGATAGAAAGGAGAGGTTTCAAATGGGTTAGATACTAAGAAAAATAGAGAGATAGATAGAGAGAGAAAGAGATACGAAGAGTTACAGAAATTGACTGAAAGAAAGAGAGACAGACAGAGACACAGAGAGATATACATATAGAGACAGAGAGAGAACAAGAATTTTTATTTATTTATTTTTTCCATTTCCTTTCTCTGTTTTGACAATGTGTGAGTTTGTGTTGTTACTTCTCCAGTAGCATCTATATGTATCTCCGTGCTACTAATACGTGTTACCGTTGTAGGCTTTATATATATCAACTAATAAAAAAAAATAATTAAATAAATTCCTTGCTATTCATCGGTACTGTAATTTTATTTATAATATAGACAAAATCAACTTGTGATCAATGAATGAAATAAATGTGGTAGACTTTCATAATATAATCTGTCTACTAAAATCTAAATCTAACCCCAATACAATGACACAACCATTCAGTCTAATGTTCTGGAATTGTCTCCCCTAAGTAATACCAAATAATCACATCATTCACAATCACAACCAATTGCTAACCTCTTCCCACTGTCACCATAGACAGACAGACAGACAGACAGACACACACACACACACACACCCCACCCATACCAGTCACACTTAGGTCGTTGAGCATTGTGACAGAATAAAAAGTGACTAACTTCTGACAACGTGTTGTTTGTTTTATGTTGACATGTTCTATTCTTTTCAATTTAACCTAGAGTTACGTTGCAGCATTGTAAAGCCTAATCAAAACTTGACAAATTGAACATTACATCTTCTTGTTCTACAAATCAAAATTTAAAATTTACAGGAATCGATATCATTACTGAGTTCAAAGTCCATGCATAATGAGTGTAACTTCATATATACCAAATAGCAACATACATAAACACTAACGTATATATTTTTTTCAAAGTATCCAATACAACGGAAGGTACTATGTGGCAGCCTCTTCGTTTCCAATGGTGATTGCACATAAACAGGATGCCACCCAACAAAATCTGGCCATGTTTGATACAGCTAACCCTGGGAAACTAAGTTTTCTCCCCCACCCCCCTCTTTTCCACCCAGTCGTGCGGGTTAGCTTTTCCGTTTCAATAAAAGCTCATTCCCCGGTGTCAAAACACACACCTAGATACATAGGAGGGTCCCCCAGGTGCTTGCCATTCATCTAGGTTAAGCCGCCATTTTTTCTTGCCATAACTAATTTACCGAGACAATTACATCCTTCAGAATGTTTTTGTTGAGTATATAGGTCATGAGATTCTCAAAATTTGAACTAGAAGGTTTATCAGCCAAATAGAAAATTAAATGTATTTGACAATCTATTTGTCTCTCAGTCTGTCTCTGTTTCTCTCTCTCTCTCTCTCTCTGTCTTTGTCTCCTTGTCTCTCTCTGTTTCTCTGCCTCTCTCTGTCTCTCTCTGTCTCTCAGTCTTTGTCTCCTTGTCTCTCTCTGTCTCTGTCTCTCTCTGTCTCTGTCTCTCTCTGTCTCTGTCTCTCTCTGCCTCTGTCTCCCTCTCTGTTTCTCTCTCTCTCTGTCACTATCTCTCTCTGTCTCTCTCTCTCTGTCACTGTCTCTCTCTGTCTCTCTCTCTGTCACTGTCTGTCTCTCTCTGTCTCTAGCACTGGTTTGTTTAATTTATTTCTTCCACATTAATGAAATAGTCTCCTTCTCCTCTAAACCACTCCAATCTTCTCTCTGTCTTACTCTCTCTCTCTTTCAGATTTTATGACAATTCCATGATAGATAGGCCTAATCGTATCCAAGCTTAATCCATGTTGCAGTAATGTTGCAGTAATGCTGAGTGATGTTGCAGTGATATTACAGTAATGTTGCAGAGATTTTACAGTACCATTGCAGTAATGTTACAATGATATTGATGTCGCAATAATGTTAAAGTAATGTTGCTGTAATGATGCATTTATGCCCAACCTTTTCCGGCCTGGGGTCTTATGAATTCTGACACGAATGTCTCGGGACAAATTCAATACTTCCTCCCCCCTCCCTTTGATAACTTCTTATACTGTGGGCGGAAGTATCTAGAGGTCATATCACACAATGTCATGGGTCGGATATAGCCCGCGGGATGTAAGTTTGGCATCGCTGCTATTTTGAATTCTACATCATGTGCGCCACTGCAGAGTCTCCCTACGCATGACTTCACGTTGTTTTGTTTCTAATTACGCAGACGACTCTCGTATTTCCGGTTATTTCTTCTGATATTTCAATATGATAAGAACCGTAACCATCGTCCTTCTGCCTTGACAAAGCAAAGTTAGGCCTTAAATATGTTCTAGTCCCAGCAGACAAACTAATCTCTAGCTACTCAAGAGGATATGGAAGAGTTTTGGACAGTGGCGTAGCTAGGGTGGGGGGAGAAGAAAATCCCTCCGGGCCCCCCCCCCCCCCCGCCCCCCCCCACCCAAATGAATGGGTTTTTTTACATTAAAAATTAAATATTAAGCAAAATGCTTGGGCCCAAAAGAGGTCAAGCCCACCGGGCCCCCAAAAGATGGAAAATTCCTAGCTACGCCCCTGGTTTGGGATCCTTTTAGTTATTCGAGATTTGTACAATATACTAAACAATGTCAAAATCGCTCAATGGAATTCAATACAAGGTAAAAAGGGAAGAGACTAAAAAAATAACTGTATTCTGCAGGGCTACATTGTGAGTCTACATTTACATTTAACATTAAAAAAAAACAAAACACCTAGCTTATCAGCACTGCCTTTGCTTGTACACCGAAAGATTGCTTGGTTTAGTTCTTCCGTCATGTATGAAAATCTACGATAGTCTTGTCTTGCATTCATACAGTTACTAGCAGTTAAAATTTATGTCCATGTTTTGACATCCTCTAATGAATCTCCATCTCTCTCTTTCTCCTCTATTCCCTCTCACTCCTTTCTCTCTTCTTCTCCATTTCTCTATTTCTACTTTCTTTCTTTCTCGATCTCTCATCTTTTCTCTCTTTCTATTTTCTCTCTCCTTCTCACTCTCTCCTTTTCTCTCTCCTCTCTTTCTCGCTCCTCTCTTTCTCTCTCCTTCCCACTATCTTCTTTTCTCTCTCCTTTCTCTCGCCTTCTCTCTCTACCTCTTCTTACTCTATTTCCACTTTCTTTCTTTCTCAATCTCTGTCTTTTCCTCTCTTTCCACTTTCTCTCTCTCCTTTTTTTTTTACTCCTCTCTTTCTCTCTCCTTCTGACTCTCTCTCTCCTTTTCTATCTTCACTATCTCCCGCATTAGTACAGTTCTAGTGCGACAATTAGTATTACAAACCACGAGCAGCTAACTGAGGTAAACCCTGCCTATAACGTTAGTATTGGAGACGATAAAAAAATGTCTTTGACTGACGTGGCAAAACAAATGAACTCGCAGGATTTATGAACGCATTACAAGTTCTAAATAATCATCTCAGACAGAGGCGGCATCTCGAGCCTTCAACGAAGGCGTATACCTCAGGAATAGATTGAAACTAAAATCTAACAAGAACAGAAACAACACAATTAAAAGTCTTGTTTGGAGGCTTAATGAAATGAAGAAATTCAAGCAAACAATTTAAAAGCATTGTCACGCGACAAGTACAATTCTAGACCATGTCGTTTTGATGCTATTTTCGATGATGTTTCGATGATGTTAATATGCTACTTGGATTTAGTTTTCTTTTTATGTTGTTTTGATGTTTTTCTAAAAGTCAGTGAAGACTTATGTTTGGATTTTGTTGTTGCTTGTTTCTGTAACATTTCAATGTGACGATGTGACGTTATCAGCTGTCTTATAACATTCAAGGCCTTAGTTATATAGAGTTTGTTTTTTTCTATTTTATAATATTTTAGAGATCTGATATTGATAAAAAAATGTTTATTTCATTTCTAGATTGATGTGACCATGAGCTGTTCATATGATGCTTATTCAATCGTATTCACTCGTTTTGAGATATCTCGATTTCGGTAAATTAAAACTACAAATATACATGGGCATACATTGCTAATTATAGTCCATGTATGAGCATCTCCAAGGACTTGATAAGTCCTACAACTCTGGTGCCATGGTAACCACATGCACATTATCTTGAGAGATACATAAACAACACGTCAGTACTTATGTATGTCAGTGATATATACTCTCCTGCCGCCATGGCTTATGGCCCCTGAAGATATGGCGCCACTCTCCCAAAATTGTTACATTCCCCTTTTTGATGTTAACAAATTATCTATGTTCTTTTTTATGGTTAATGTTTCTATTACGTCTGTGTTTGTATGTGTGTGTTTTACGTTTATATCACGTCTGTGTGTATGTGTGTGTGTTTGTATGTGTGTTTACGTTATTTATTTACTTTATTGTCTGTTCTAAATTTCGGATGCTGTCAAGAGAATCCATTATCTTTTCGCCATCGGATCGTGCGTGATTATCGTCTGCAAGAAATGCTAATAGGGTATAGGGGAAGGTCGTTAAGCGATGGGCGCCATTAGCGAGTACCGGATTACCTTTATACATAGCAAATAATACCAAGATACATACCGCTAACCAGAGCACTCATTAAAACAATACCCTCTCTTACCAGAGTACGTGTGAATGTGGACTTCCTACAGTAGACTGATGTTGTAGGTAGGATTAGCAAGCCGTAGAGGAATTTATATGGAATCGTAGAGATGGTTCCGGTTTATGTTTTTATGTCAACATTTGCTTTAGTTGACGCGGGAAAAGGTACACGATGGATAATTTGCACTTTGCAGTCGGAGTTCTACAACAAGAGAAAGGTTGAGACGCTGATCTACTACAAAATAAGTTTTAGGTTGAGCTTTCATTGAGTACTTCAACATAAGTAAAACTAAATTGGAGCATGACAGACAATTGTTTGCACAAGAAAAAAATAAAACAAATTTGGACATGTTAACCACATTGTCTACCAAGCATGTGCACGTTTGGTTTGCTACTATTAGGTCACACTCTTATTAGCAGTTGGCAAGGGAATAGGGGAAGCTCTGGTTTACCTGGCCTATAGGCTTTTAAATCTTCTGTGTATTTCTTCGTTCTACGTATCACATGACAATTTAGTTTACAATCTATAGCTATAAATCTCTTCGTGGCCCAACCATAAGGGACACTACGATAAAAAAAAGTCATGGAAAGGTAACTCTTTTATTTCTATTCGGACTAGAGTTACCCTATGTAACAAAGAGCGAGGCTAAGAAGAAAAAAAAGGGTGTGTGGTCACCGTGTGGTAGAGAAAAATGGAAATTGCTTTGAAAAGCCATTGACATTCTGAGCATGGCTGGGTTTAGGTCTATTGCTGCCATGTCTGCTTTTAAATTTCTTGGCTTCTTTTTTTCTTTCAGTATACTTATAAACATGTTTATATCATAATAAAAAAAAAAACATAAAGGTGTAAAGTAATACAGTTTTAAAAGTCCTACTAGAGAAAGTGTTCTCCTAACCTCAACATTCTGAAAGCTCATACTGAAAATATGCTAGTAGAAGAGTTCTCGGATAAATGCCACAGTATTATATCAGCCTTTAAATATATATATATATATATATATATATATATATATAAAATGGTAAACCTGTATGGCAAGGGTGTCCTATTGATAGCCCGCGGCACACATACGGCCTTCAAAGACGTATGTGTAGCATACTACTCCTCGACGCAGGGCCGGTCTTAGGCCACTGCAGCCTATGCGGTCGCAGTGGGCCCCGCGCTTTCATAGGCCCCGCGCTAATTAAATATGTAATTATTATTTTGCAAAATATATACGAAAAATTACTGGAAATCTCCTGAATTTATTAAAATCTTCTGAAAAATTTAAAAATCTCCAGTAAAATAGACAGAATTGTCATTAGTGGGTGTCATTCATTGCGGAAAACGCCAATCCTACGAGCGTTAAACTAAAAAGGCATTGTCAGCATTCTTGTAATAAAATGAAATAATCGAACGAATTTTTACCTCAATCGAAAGTTCCAATACTTTATTTACTTTTATAGTCGCTGGCATATAAATGGTTAAAAGGTTTGTAAAGTAGTTTTTAACTTCAAAGTCGATTTTATTTTTTTCCTTATACAAAATCTTAATTTTCACTTCCTTATTCTCACACAAACTAGGCCCCGCGCAATCAGTTTCGCATAGGGCCCCGCAGTTGCTAGGACCGGCCCTGCCTCGACGAGATGGTATATTAACTGAACACTGTAGCTGTATAGGGTGAGCACATGTGTAGTGTTCCACTTGAAAAGACGCCCGAGTAAGGAACGCTCAACAGAATAAATTAATCTTTTTCCATGAGGGGTGTAGGTCACCTCTGTTTGGAGGAGCAACACGTGAATACCTGGCAACTAAATATACATTTGTTTCGTGTCTGGCCACTTCTGCATAAAATATGGATTTTTAAAACTTGTTTTTTAAGTAAAATGAACCAGACTTTTGAAATAGAATTTTAATAGTACCATCGTCAGAAGTGTCATCTAACATTGAAAAATATCTTTTTTTTAAAACTGAGAGAAAATTGAGATACTTCTAACCGGCTTGAAGAAGGTGTATGTTCGAAGAAATGAGAATTTTTGATTGATCATTGATTTAACTAGACCATTATCAGTTTCCGATTGAAACGTGAACTAAACATGTTTTTTTTTTTCCATAACACTGTAATGTTAACTATATATTTATTTTAAGTGAATAGGATAAATATTTAGTTGTAAGTTGTTTTTTATATTCCTGCGCTTTCTTTCAATCCGATACTCTCTGTCTTTCCAATCTATTACTTTCT
>JADKLZ010049913.1:0-10845 GCA_021533235.1 Biomphalaria straminea | reverse complement strand
CATCACCAATCTATCAGTGTTGCAGCTAAAGTCTCATCACCTACCCATCAGAGTTACATCCAAAGCATCACTTCCTATCTATTCGGGTTACAGCCGAGATACGCTTGTTCTATTAGCTGGGAAGTAGACTTTCTGTCTTACAATACCAGGTTTCACTTTAAAAAAATCTAACATTCATTAATTATTAAGATCAGAGCAGTTCTATTAAGAGGATTTTGTCTTTTAAAAAATATTTTAAAATGTTTTTCTTCTTTAATTGACGTCATAGCTCATAGGTGGATTTTTTTTTTATCAAATAAATAAATAAATAAACAGAAATAGATAAAACACATAGATAATAATCTGTTCCTATCCATTAAAAATCTGAAGATTTAAATTTTAAGTTTCTGTGGATCGATTGCGTACACAAAACACTTATCAAGTCATAAACAATATTAAACGTATAGTTGAATGGACCACTGCCCCCAGTCTCATCTCATCACGTTTCTAGGGCCCATAATTGGCTGTCCAACTTGAAAGAGGGTAATCTCCCCCTGCCCCATTTTGCTTCTCTCTTCCTTCCCTTGAGAACTATTAACTTCTCATATGGCACCGGAAGCTGGAATGTCCGCCTGGCCCACGAATAAACCAACTGGTACACATTGCTACAGGCAGTGGTGGTCGTAAAACCGGTACTTGGAGGTAAAAGTCTTAATTGACGGCAGTCCTGTTTGTGATTTAGGGCAGAAGTCTACCCCCCCCCCCCTCAAACTCTTTCTAGTTAACTAGTCCAAGGAGCAAGCTGAGTCGATGATTGGTCAATTTTCAGTTCGGACAACATGCCTTGGAACAATTACGATTATGGGTTCCAGAAAGCTGGGACGTCAAAACTGGCCTGTTTATGTAAAGCTATTACTACCAGAATCATGAACATGTTTGTTCTTTTAAGTGAATAATTCTTAAGAATCTTTCCATCCGCAAGCTATATGTAAAGCAGTGATTCCCAAAGTGGTCCATATGGACCCCCAGGGGTCCACGAGGACTTCCAGGGGTCCACAAAAGTGAAAAAAAGAATTGGGTGTCCACAAGAGTGGATCTCATTTAAGAAGGAATTGAGTTTAATATAAATCTCACATTAATGGAATCACCTATTATATCATACAAATATACGTTATTTATACTTTATAATATTACAGCTAGGCCATTAAATATCTCCATAATTATTGGAATGAAAAACATATTTTATATTTTAATACCTCATTTAAATAGCTCAATTTGGTGTAGAGATAACTAATATTTAACATGGCTGAGTCTAAATATAAAATACACGGTGGTGTTAATTTTCAAAAAAAAATATTCTTTTCTCGTCGAACTTATATTGCCTATGTGTCTTTTATTTAACAACATTTTATGTAATGACACCATGAAACCACCTAAGCTGGAGCATCGTTGGAGACAAAGCCACCCTGATAAGATTTGAAAAAAAAACTATTGAACACTCCATGATAACGTTGAGAAATGATCTACAATTAACAAAATATTTCTTTTCAAATTTTAAGGAAAATATAATGGTTTGATGTGTTTTAAAATATCTTGCAAAATTATGAAAATGATATACAATTGGCGAAAAAAAATGAATGATTTAGCCAGCCGCTGAAGTTTTTAAAACTATTTGTACACAAACCTGCATCTGATATTTGCTTAGAATTTGATGTTTTGAAGGGATCGTTTGAAGAAAAAGCAAACCCTGTAACTATTATATCAGTAGCAACAAATGGAGCAGTAGTAGATCTTGATTGCAAGAATATCTTCAATTTGTTATCAACGCAGTTATGAGAAACTAAATACGCAATTTCTTGCTCAAAAGCGAAGAGAAAATGACAAGAATATTCACCAGTTTAATCACAAAGCACCAAAGGAGGATCAAATTACAGCAGAAGTAATTCTCAGCACAAAAGAGTTCGTGATGTATGTGTGAAAAATGGTTTTATTTAATTTAATAACTATATTTGCATAGTGTAGTTTTGTCTAGTTATAACTTTAACAAAAAGAAATATAGACTGTATAGACTGTTAAGTATTTGAAATTGAACTTCATTACTTCCTTGTCAAACAAGAGAGTGTTAATGTTCCATTTTTTATGATGCAGTGCTCCTATATCTCTGTGGTTGTCATAGAGCTCATTAGTTATAATGATCTTGATTTTTAATTATTTTTTCGCCATTGGGCCATTCAATAAGTATTCCAGCTCCTTCGTTTGTGGTGGCTTTCTGAGAACAATCCATGAAAACGCTGTTAGGGCAATGGTATTGTAGAACAGTTCACTAAATTCTTGAGCTCTGTTGGAATATAGATAAATATTTCTTTCTTCTAATGTAAGTCTTAGCAACGACATATTTCTGCAAACAACATATTTCTCTATACAGCTGGCCGAGTCAGCCTTGTCTGGTAATGATGTATTTTTTTTATTCAAATTATTATGGCTCAAGAAATCCACGAAAAAAAAGGTCTTTGTGAAACCTTTTACTAAACAACTTTCTATATGAAAAATAATCTCCGTAGCAATGGAAGTCGAGCTTGCAAACCCTTAAAAACAAAAAGTTTCCAATGTGTTTAGTGATAAAAAACGATACATATTAACTGTTACATAATGGGTTCAAATTACAATTTTGTTACTAAATTTATTGTAAAAAAAATGAATTTAACTTAAAACGTAGTTTTAAATTACTTTTTCACTCCTCATGTCACTGGTTTTGAAATTATTTAAACAAAATGTGTAATTTGAAATTGATGAATTTTCAAAAATTCAATATAACTTAAACAGGGGATCCACGGAAAAACCAGAAAACATGTCAAGGGGTCCACGAGACAAAAAAGTTTGGGAACCACTGATGTAGAGCTTTGGGTTGTAGGTTTTTCCTCTTCTATAATCAATTTGACAAGCTATACAATTTAAGAACAACAGATTGCTGTAAAACTCGGACATTTGACTATTTAGGCCTGCGTAGAAGTTTCGTAAAGTAATAACCGATAAATATTTCAACAATTATTCTAGCTAATGACCATGAAAAACAATAATCCGATTACAAATAATATGAAGTCTAATCTCCATAGTTTTTACACTTGTAGGAAATATCAAACATAAAAAGAAACGATGCAGTGTTGTGCTGTTATCGTCTTCACGCTTGACTGCACATTGTCCAGTAAATTGTTTTAGTGGTCAGAAAAGATAATAAACGTAACGTTCCAGTAAAACTTTGGGTCAAGACTGTTGACCAGTTGTGGTGCACAGAAATGCGCCTTCCGGCCAGTCCAGTAGATAGTAGCAAAGACTATGCGCAGGAAAGGTCAATAATAATTATCTGAAAGAAAAACAAAGCAAGATAACGGGGTTTAGCGTAAGTTAATCGGAGGTATTATGTAGTTTACTCAGGCCAAATAGTGATGCCGTGGCTACTGGCAAAACACGTTTTCAATACTTAGGTTTTAGATTTTCATTTTAAAATCGCTTAAAAACAGTACGCATAGTTTTATTATATCGTAGACTTTTGAGCGTGACATACCTGTAACTATAATACAAATGAAAACAACAAGCTGTCTCTTAGATCTAACTGGACAATTGTCTGTTGTAAGCTTCGTGCCTGGCTCTGCTATCGGACAGGAAAAACTCCCAGGACAATATCGTCAATCTACACAAGGAAGACGAGGCAATCCCAGTAATAATATAAACAAGCTCACATTTGCCTATCTTTGATTGCCTCGGCTTAAAACCTGCCCTATCTGGGATTGCCCTAGCTGAGCTAGACGACACATAGAATGAAAGTCCCCCCACTTTCTTTTGCCGAATTATTTATTTATTTTTTTTTATGTCTCTTCGTGATGCCTTCCTAGGGTCGTCCAGATAAATGCAAAATATTGTATTGGATATGTGCGTGTGTGTTGGTGCAGTGGGGATGTGTGTGCGCAGATTAATGTAATGCATGTCACGTGGCGGAAAATAACCAATCGCAACGCCAAACGTTTTCATAAGTTTAAGAGCGATATATATATATATATATATATATATATATATATATATATATATATATAGAGAGAGAGAGAGAGAGAGATAGTAAAAGATAGAAAGGAGAGGTTTCAAATGGGTTAGATACTAAGAAAAATAGAGAGATAGATAGAGAGAGAAAGAGATACGAAGAGTTACAGAAATTGACTGAAAGAAAGAGAGACAGACAGAGACACAGAGAGATATACATATAGAGACAGAGAGAGAACAAGAATTTTTATTTATTTATTTTTTCCATTTCCTTTCTCTGTTTTGACAATGTGTGAGTTTGTGTTGTTACTTCTCCAGTAGCATCTATATGTATCTCCGTGCTACTAATCCGTGTTACCGTTGTAGGCTTTATATATATCAACTAATAAAAAAAATAATTAAATAAATTCCTTGCTATTCATCGGTACTGTAATTTTATTTATAATATAGACAAAATCAACTTGTGATCAATGAATGAAATAAATGTGGTAGACTTTCATAATATAATCTGTCTACTAAAATCTAAATCTAACCCCAATACAATGACACAACCATTCAGTCTAATGTTCTGGAATTGTCTCCCCTAAGTAATACCAAATAATCACATCATTCACAATCACAACCAATTGCTAACCTCTTCCCACTGTCACCATAGACAGACAGACAGACAGACACACACACACCCCACCCATACCAGTCACACTTAGGTCGTTGAGCATTGTGACAGAATAAAAAGTGACTAACTTCTGACAACGTGTTGTTTGTTTTATGTTGACATGTTCTATTCTTTTCAATTTAACCTAGAGTTACGTTGCAGCATTGTAAACCCTAATCAAAACTTGACAAATTGAACATTACATCTTCTTGTTCTACAAATCAAAATTTAAAATTTACAGGAATCGATATCATTAACTGAGTTCAAAGTCCATGCATAATGAGTGTAACTTCATATATACCAAATAGCAACATAAACACTAACGTATATATTTTTTTCAAAGTATCCAATACAACGGAAGGTACTATGTGGCAGCCTCTTCGTTTCCAATGGTGATGCACATAAACAGGATGCCACCCAACAAAATCTGGCCATGTTTGATACAGCTAACCCTGGGAAACTAAGTTTTCTCCCCCACCCCCCTCTTTTCCACCCAGTCGTGCGGGTTAGCTTTTCCGTTTCAATAAAAGCTCATTCCCCGGTGTCAAAACACACACCTAGATACATAGGAGGGTCCCCCAGGTGCTTGCCATTCATCTAGGTTAAGCCGCCATTTTTTCTTGCCATAACTAATTTACCGAGACAATTACATCCTTCAGAATGTTTTTGTTGAGTATATAGGTCATGAGATTCTCAAAATTTGAACTAGAAGGTTTATCAGCCAAATAGAAAATTAAATGTATTTGACAATCTATTTGTCTCTCAGTCTGTCTCTGTTTCTCTCTCTCTCTCTCTCTCTGTCTTTGTCTCCTTGTCTCTCTCTGTTTCTCTGCCTCTCTCTGTCTCTCTCTGTCTCTCAGTCTTTGTCTCCTTGTCTCTCTCTGTCTCTGTCTCTCTCTGTCTCTGTCTCTCTCTGTCTCTGTCTCTCTCTGCCTCTGTCTCCCTCTCTGTTTCTCTCTCTCTCTGTCACTATCTCTCTCTGTCTCTCTCTCTCTGTCACTGTCTCTCTCTGTCTCTCTCTCTGTCACTGTCTGTCTCTCTCTGTCTCTAGCACTGGTTTGTTTAATTTATTTCTTCCACATTAATGAAATAGTCTCCTTCTCCTCTAAACCACTCCAATCTTCTCTCTGTCTTACTCTCTCTCTCTTTCAGATTTTATGACAATTCCATGATAGATAGGCCTAATCGTATCCAAGCTTAATCCATGTTGCAGTAATGTTGCAGTAATGCTGAGTGATGTTGCAGTGATATTACAGTAATGTTGCAGAGATTTTACAGTACCATTGCAGTAATGTTACAATGATATTGATGTCGCAATAATGTTAAAGTAATGTTGCTGTAATGATGCATTTATGCCCAACCTTTTCCGGCCTGGGGTCTTATGAATTCTGACACGAATGTCTCGGGACAAATTCAATACTTCCTCCCCCCTCCCTTTGATAACTTCTTATACTGTGGGCGGAAGTATCTAGAGGTCATATCACACAATGTCATGGGTCGGATATAGCCCGCGGGATGTAAGTTTGGCATCGCTGCTATTTTGAATTCTACATCATGTGCGCCACTGCAGAGTCTCCCTACGCATGACTTCACGTTGTTTTGTTTCTAATTACGCAGACGACTCTCGTATTTCCGGTTATTTCTTCTGATATTTCAATATGATAAGAACCGTAACCATCGTCCTTCTGCCTTGACAAAGCAAAGTTAGGCCTTAAATATGTTCTAGTCCCAGCAGACAAACTAATCTCTAGCTACTCAAGAGGATATGGAAGAGTTTTGGACAGTGGCGTAGCTAGGGTGGGGGGAGAAGAAAATCCCTCCGGGCCCCCCCCCCCCCCCGCCCCCCCCCACCCAAATGAATGGGTTTTTTTACATTAAAAATTAAATATTAAGCAAAATGCTTGGGCCCAAAAGAGGTCAAGCCCACCGGGCCCCCAAAAGATGGAAAATTCCTAGCTACGCCCCTGGTTTGGGATCCTTTTAGTTATTCGAGATTTGTACAATATACTAAACAATGTCAAAATCGCTCAATGGAATTCAATACAAGGTAAAAAGGGAAGAGACTAAAAAAATAACTGTATTCTGCAGGGCTACATTGTGAGTCTACATTTACATTTAACATTAAAAAAAAACAAAACACCTAGCTTATCAGCACTGCCTTTGCTTGTACACCGAAAGATTGCTTGGTTTAGTTCTTCCGTCATGTATGAAAATCTACGATAGTCTTGTCTTGCATTCATACAGTTACTAGCAGTTAAAATTTATGTCCATGTTTTGACATCCTCTAATGAATCTCCATCTCTCTCTTTCTCCTCTATTCCCTCTCACTCCTTTCTCTCTTCTTCTCCATTTCTCTATTTCTACTTTCTTTCTTTCTCGATCTCTCATCTTTTCTCTCTTTCTATTTTCTCTCTCCTTCTCACTCTCTCCTTTTCTCTCTCCTCTCTTTCTCGCTCCTCTCTTTCTCTCTCCTTCCCACTATCTTCTTTTCTCTCTCCTTTCTCTCGCCTTCTCTCTCTACCTCTTCTTACTCTATTTCCACTTTCTTTCTTTCTCAATCTCTGTCTTTTCCTCTCTTTCCACTTTCTCTCTCTCCTTTTTTTTTTACTCCTCTCTTTCTCTCTCCTTCTGACTCTCTCTCTCCTTTTCTATCTTCACTATCTCCCGCATTAGTACAGTTCTAGTGCGACAATTAGTATTACAAACCACGAGCAGCTAACTGAGGTAAACCCTGCCTATAACGTTAGTATTGGAGACGATAAAAAAATGTCTTTGACTGACGTGGCAAAACAAATGAACTCGCAGGATTTATGAACGCATTACAAGTTCTAAATAATCATCTCAGACAGAGGCGGCATCTCGAGCCTTCAACGAAGGCGTATACCTCAGGAATAGATTGAAACTAAAATCTAACAAGAACAGAAACAACACAATTAAAAGTCTTGTTTGGAGGCTTAATGAAATGAAGAAATTCAAGCAAACAATTTAAAAGCATTGTCACGCGACAAGTACAATTCTAGACCATGTCGTTTTGATGCTATTTTCGATGATGTTTCGATGATGTTAATATGCTACTTGGATTTAGTTTTCTTTTTATGTTGTTTTGATGTTTTTCTAAAAGTCAGTGAAGACTTATGTTTGGATTTTGTTGTTGCTTGTTTCTGTAACATTTCAATGTGACGATGTGACGTTATCAGCTGTCTTATAACATTCAAGGCCTTAGTTATATAGAGTTTGTTTTTTTCTATTTTATAATATTTTAGAGATCTGATATTGATAAAAAAATGTTTATTTCATTTCTAGATTGATGTGACCATGAGCTGTTCATATGATGCTTATTCAATCGTATTCACTCGTTTTGAGATATCTCGATTTCGGTAAATTAAAACTACAAATATACATGGGCATACATTGCTAATTATAGTCCATGTATGAGCATCTCCAAGGACTTGATAAGTCCTACAACTCTGGTGCCATGGTAACCACATGCACATTATCTTGAGAGATACATAAACAACACGTCAGTACTTATGTATGTCAGTGATATATACTCTCCTGCCGCCATGGCTTATGGCCCCTGAAGATATGGCGCCACTCTCCCAAAATTGTTACATTCCCCTTTTTGATGTTAACAAATTATCTATGTTCTTTTTTATGGTTAATGTTTCTATTACGTCTGTGTTTGTATGTGTGTGTTTTACGTTTATATCACGTCTGTGTGTATGTGTGTGTGTTTGTATGTGTGTTTACGTTATTTATTGACTTTATTGTCTGTTCTGAATTTCGGATGCTGTCAAGAGAATCCATTATCTTTTCGCCATCGGATCGTGCGTGATTATCGTCTGCAAGAAATGCTAATAGGGTATAGGTGAAGTTCGTAAAGCGATGGGCGCCATTAGCGAGTACCGGATTACCTTTATACATAGCAAGTAATATCAAGATACATACCGCTAACCAGAGCACTCATTAAAACAATACCCTCTCCTACCAGAGTACGTGTGAATGTGGACTTCCTACAGTAGACTGATGTTGAAGGTAGAATTGAAGCAAGCCGTAGAGGAATTTATATGGAATCGTAGAGATGGCTCCGGTTTATGTTTTTATGTCAACATTTGCTTTAGTTGACGCGGGAAAAGGTACACGATGGATAATTTGCTCTTTGCAGTCGGAGTTTTACAACAAGAATAAGGGTGAGACGCTGATCTACTACAAAATACGTTTTAGGTTGAGCTTTCATTGAGTACTTCAACATAAGTAAAACTAAATTGGAGCATGACAGACAATTGTTTGCACAAGAAAAAATAAAACAAATTTGGACATGTTAACCACATTGTCTACCAAGCATGTGCACGTTTGGTTTGCTACTATTAGGTCACACTCTTATTAGCAGTTGGCAAGGGAATAGGGGAAGCTCTGGTTTACCTGGCCTATAGGCTTTTAAATCTTCTGTGTATTTCTTCGTTCTACGTATCACATGACAATTTAGTTTACAATCTATAGCTATAAATCTCTTCGTGGCCCAACCATAAGGGACACTACCATAAAAAAAGTCATGGAAAGGTAACTCTTTTATTTCTATTCGGACTAGAGTTACCCCATGTAACAAAAAGCAAGGCTAAGAAGAAGAAAAAAAAAGGGGGTGTGGTAGAGAAAAATGGAAATTGCTTTGAAAAGCCATTGACATTCTGAGCATGGCTGGGTTTAGGTCTATTGCTGCCATGTCTGCTTTTAAATTTCTTGGCTTCTTTTTTTCTTTCAGTATACTTATAAACATGTTTATATCATAATAAAAAAAAAAACATAAAGGTGTAAAGTAATACAGTTTTAAAAGTCCTACTAGAGAAAGTGTTCTCCTAACCTCAACATTCTGAAAGCTCATACTGAAAATATGCTAGTAGAAGAGTTCTCGGATAAATGCCACAGTATTATATCAGCCTTTAAATATATATATATATATATATATATATATATATATAAAATGGTAAACCTGTATGGCAAGGGTGTCCTATTGATAGCCCGCGGCACACATACGGCCTTCAAAGACGTATGTGTAGCATACTACTCCTCGACGCAGGGCCGGTCTTAGGCCACTGCAGCCTATGCGGTCGCAGTGGGCCCCGCGCTTTCATAGGCCCCGCGCTAATTAAATATGTAATTATTATTTTGCAAAATATATACGAAAAATTACTGGAAATCTCCTGAATTTATTAAAATCTTCTGAAAAATTTAAAAATCTCCAGTAAAATAGACAGAATTGTCATTAGTGGGTGTCATTCATTGCGGAAAACGCCAATCCTACGAGCGTTAAACTAAAAAGGCATTGTCAGCATTCTTGTAATAAAATGAAATAATCGAACGAATTTTTACCTCAATCGAAAGTTCCAATACTTTATTTACTTTTATAGTCGCTGGCATATAAATGGTTAAAAGGTTTGTAAAGTAGTTTTTAACTTCAAAGTCGATTTTATTTTTTTCCTTATACAAAATCTTAATTTTCACTTCCTTATTCTCACACAAACTAGGCCCCGCGCAATCAGTTTCGCATAGGGCCCCGCAGTTGCTAGGACCGGCCCTGCCTCGACGAGATGGTATATTAACTGAACACTGTAGCTGTATAGGGTGAGCACATGTGTAGTGTTCCACTTGAAAAGACGCCCGAGTAAGGAACGCTCAACAGAATAAATTAATCTTTTTCCATGGGGGTGTAGGTCACCTCTGTTTGGAGGAGCACCACATGAATACCTGGCAACTAAATATACATTTGTTTCGTGTCTGGCCACTTCTGCATAAAATATGGCTTTTAAAAACTTGTTTTTTAGTAAAATGAACCAGACTTTTGAAGTAGAATTTTAATAGTACCATCGTCAGAAGTGTCATCTAACATTGAAAAATATCTTTTTTTTAAAACTGAGAGAAAATTGAGATACTTCTAACCGGCTTGAAGAAGGTGTATGTTCGAAGAAATGAGAATTTTTGATTGATCATTGATTTAACTAGACCATTATCAGTTTCCGATTGAAACGTGAACTAAACATGTTTTTTTTTTTCCATAACACTGTAATGTTAACTATATATTTATTTTAAGTGAATAGGATAAATATTTAGTTGTAAGTTGTTTTTTATATTCCTGCGCTTTCTTTCAATCCGATACTCTCTGTCTTTCCAATCTATTACTTTCT
>JADKLZ010049906.1:0-22778 GCA_021533235.1 Biomphalaria straminea | reverse complement strand
TCTCTTATGAGCCACAGTCTGGTAAAGATATCATTGAAGTTTCTCTTCTAGGCTCACACTTTACGACTTAAGTCACATCATAATAATGTGTAGTCTAGGTTCGTTTTTTAAGTCAATTTACGTGCTCAGATTTGATGAACTGAATGGGTCGGCTCTGACGTCAATGCGGTGCAGTATTTAGACAATAACTCTTTAAAGAATCGAGTTTCCCCAATCCTCTTGGTTGTCTTGTATTGTTCCATTGCATTACTGCCATTGTTCTAGTCCCACGATCCCTTGGTGTCTTTAGGACAAAACCCAAACAAACAATGGAGACAAAAGCAACGTTGGAATGAGTGAAACTAATTTGGTTCAAATCCACCAGAAGTTCAAACAAAGGTCATTCATTATAGGAACTATTAACTTTCGAAAGGACAAAATTAATTAAATCTTCTGCTAATATTGTTTGCGTTCTGACCAGTAAAATAAATAGTTGAAAAAATTGCTGACCTCAGGCGTAATTACACACGCTTAATTATTATTGGTCACTGAATTTGTGTGAGGTCAACATTTCTGTACGAGTATATGTGACGTCAATTAAGTATTTAATTATGTAATTAATTGATCATTCTGTAATCCAGGACTTTAACAAAATCTCGAAAAAAAAAAGAAAATTATTCTCAAAGCTCTTTTTGTAGATATCCCCCCCCCCCCCGAAAAAAATAATTGACTGTGTCTAAATGTTGTATCCTAGTATCTGGAATATTTTAATCACGATATAATCTTATCATTTTTTAATCCTCGTACTGCATTCTTGTTTTCTTACGTATGGGCACTAATCTTATCTTATTAATAGCAGACGTTCCTTCAAGGTTTTATAAGTCCCCTGGATTCATGTTTGTAAAATGTTTGACATGTTTCGGATGTTTCTTCAGATTTAATAAATAATCTACTTCCTAACCCAATAACTACCTCAGGACGACAGTGGAGGGGCCGCTGCCTTTATTAGATCATTGATTTTTCTGACTGATTCAGACAGCCTGTACTATGCTTTAACTCTTTCTCTCCATAATTATTTACCACAATCTGGTGGAATCAACGTTGGTATCGTCAGTTCGGAGAGAAAGAGTTAAAGACAGTAGGAAGAAAAGGCACTCGTACGAATTTATCCAGGTATTTGGATAAGAAAAGTGCCTTTTTCTTTGTCTTTTTGAGTCTTTTGTAACATTTGTTTTGAATTGAATTGTTCAGTTTATTTTATATTTGATAGCTGATTGAATTTAGTCTTCGGTCGGTAAAGTTTATAAGTTCAGCGATTTTATTTTCTGTGTCTCTATTCAAATATCTGTTATAAACACGAGCAAAGCGAAATGCATTTTTTTGAAAGCGGAATTTATTCTCTATCGATAAGAGGAGTCAAAGTTCTATTGCATTGTTCAACTAATTCTATTCAAGTGACACATCGGTTCGAAACCCTAAGCGCTTCACCACTCTGCCACCAAACAACACGCTTCACAGGGCTTATCACACATTCACAGGGCTTATCTCACATTCACAGGACGTATCACACATTCACAGGACTTATCACACATTCACAGGACTTATCACACATTCATGAAAACAAGTAAAAAAAACAACACACACACAATCAGTTTCCAGATTTTGTTTTACTTATACTAACCCCAAACTGTTTGGACTCATTACCATTTGTTTGGACCCGACAGTTACCTGGTGAGGTGCGGGGGGGGGGACTGTTATGAGGGTGACTTCTGTCAGGGAGGGTTTTGAGGATAGCGGACTCGTTTTAGCTTCTAGGGTATGAAGTCTTTGCCCGGGCTTACCCTCTCACTGAGCAGTATAAACTAAACATAGTGTAACGGCATGAAAAAGTAAATGCCGACTATAAGTAGTATAAGTCATTCATCTGAACAACAATTTGTGGAATGTGAACATAGTCAACTTATATCAGCTGAACAACAATGATATAAAGTCAACAGTTAAATGAATGATAATAATAACATGATATGAAATATAACCAATAATGCGGGTTAACAGCTAGCATTCATAGTACACAAGTTTAAATATGACAAATAATTAATTAAATTTCACATAGCGCACCTCAGCTCGATGACATATCTCAATATAGCACACGGTGCCATAGATGCACGGGCCCTACACTCTTACAAACAACACACTCTCTGAATCAGGCATGACAATGACAGTGTCCAAAAGCCTGCGTCCCCAAAACTGGGGAAAACAAACACCAAATACATAGCACCATCACAAAGAAGCCGCCATCGACCCACTCACACCGAGGCAACCAAAAAATGACAACAAAATGCACCTTAGGAACAGATACTCGCAAAACTTATGGTGCAATGAAAGGAATACTAATCCCGATGTGCATAAACAAGCTGTGCATGAAAACTACGTTCCGGTCCTTACCAATACTCAGGCTGTAACAAAGTTTGTACGAGATGAAACACACTCGTTCTACGGCTGCAAGAGGCCAACTACATAAGTTCTGAAAAATCAATACTTAAAAATTATTTCCAATATCTTATAGTTTCAAATAAGTACTCAGGATTTATATTTCAAAATATTTACGCAATCCATTAGCCTACTTTAGAACATCATTACCAACAATTCTTAGCTACTATTTTTTTGAGAAGAAGGAAAAATGTTTTTATGAAAATATTTTTTTTTTGAATCTTTTAGTTTTTGTGACAAAAATACTTTCCTTTAGTTTAGTAATAAACTCTTAACTAGTGTACACGATAAAGATCTATGTATTGAACTAAATATTGCGATGACTCAAGGAGAAATATAAAGAACTAAATGTCGCGAGCTAGTGCTAAAACGTATTGGTAGTTTTTTAGTTCCCGCTTCATAAAAAAAAAAATCGAATACATCTAAACAGTCCATGAGAGTTATTAAGTTTAAGTTCCGTTCGAGTAATGTTAAGCATGGAGTATCGATTATTTTTTTAAAGCATCGATCCGAATGTAATGGCGGTATTCAAACTGTTTCCAAGATTGGAGAGTTAGCTTTCGCTGCGGTGTTTGAATGTAAACAGGCGGTGAAAGTATCAGCTGACATCTTCGGAGACACGCCTGAGGTATCTGCAGACGTGCCGGAACTCAAGTCTGCTTGTGGAAGTAGAAATACTGATGGCGACGTCTGCTGAGACTGTCACGCCAGGAACGTACATCTGTCATCAGAGAACAGAGTAGTCCATCCGTAGAGTCGTCAATCCTAACATCGCGCCTTGACTGACACGTACATTTTTACAGATGGCCTGAAATGTCGACGTCGAAATGTCATTTGCTATTAGCAAGCAATTTTAGACATAAATAGCTGCTACATGTCTTGCTATCAGATCGAGTGTGTGCGGAACATGGTTGCTAAAGATTTGTTTCTTCACCGCCAACTGCAATGAAACTGATTCTATGTGAGGAAACTTTTAATACTTATGGCGTTGCTAGAATCCTACGAGGTGCCACAAATCAGTAGTGACATCAAAGTGACTCAAAAGTCAGAAACAAAGACATTAAAAAAGAATAGTCAAGAATTAGCCATTCCAATTTGCCAATTTATAGTATGTATTTCTTGAAGTCATGATTTTTACTAAGCATAGTTTAAAAACATTAACAGATTAGATTGGTATAGTCTATTTTGGGAAGATTTGATAAGACTCACACCATTAGCTTGACGCACCGGGTGTCACCAACCTTCGAGACGCTTCTGGTTCAAGCTATTGTTCTGTTGTTGTTGTTTTACATGCTACAGAACTGAAGATTATTATATCCTTGCCCAAACCTTACGCTGGACGGATGCCGGCGGGCTGAGTTCGATCCTCTGACTAAACAGCATAAGTAGGCAGCTATCTATGACATGCCAATCATTGAAACAATATAACATGGGTTGTGTTTTCAGATCTTAATCTTACACAACTATGTCGCGTGTCATTAAATTCCTAAATAGATATATGGAGATTTTTGTTTTGCTTTGAAATCTATTTACTGTAAATGTCATTAGAATAAGAAAACAAAAAATTGACACTACTGGCCAGACTTTTTCTTTTTTTTTGCTAAGTAGCAGAAAAGTAAATCACAAGTCTTTTAACAGAAATAGACATCAGCAAATAAACACAGACATTAACCAAAGACAGACAATGCTAAAAAAAAAAAGGCAGAAAAAGAAACAGGGAAAACAGACACGTAAACGTCGACAAAAGACAACTGTAGATATCAAATGAAGACGTAGACGTGAAATAAAGACAAACGTAGACATCAAGTCAATACAGACGTAGACATGAAGTCATTACAGACGTAGACATTAAGTCAATACTGACGTAGACATTGAGTCAAGACATCAAGGCAAGACAGACGCAGACATCAAGTCAATACAGGCGTAGACATCAAGTCAAGACACCAAGGCAAGACAGACGTAGACATCAAGTCAAAAAACATCAAGGCAAGACAGACGTAGACATCAAGTCAAGACATCAAGGCAAGACAGACGTTGACATCAACAAACTGCTAACGTTGATATCAACGAAAGACAAACCCCAAACCCTTTTTTTAATTAAATTCTGTCTTCTTTAGTCCCTTTCCACCCCTTCCCTCTCTTTGTTTTCGTATTAACCACCTTCCCCCTCCCCTGAATAGAGTAGTGAACGCAATATCATCTCAGGAGAACTTGTCCACCAACAAGGACACTCCTGACTTAAGAAACTTGTGCGAGGACTACACAGCACCTCAAGAGCTGGGACTGTTGACCTCAGTCGACCATGACCTTTCCAAACTCGTTATGAATATTTTAAATTGTGTATCTCATTTCTGGATCACATGGATTCATACTCCCAATGACTTTCAAATACATCTCACATTAAGATAGTAGGAAACGGGTTATTGAAATATAGAAACTGACGAGTTGTTTTTTCCCCTTTTGTTGTATTACTAAATGAAACATTTTTCCCACCTTAAACAATGACTAGGCTTTCATCTCACTTAGAATCACCTTAACTTGCGATTTTTGTAGACTACAAAATAGGGCTCCACAGCCACTCGAGGAAGTGTTCGAGATGAACCTTAGTTGTTTTACAATGTAGGAGGCCAATGAATGAAATGAAACATTTGTTTTGGAATCAATGAGTTGATGGCTAGCAACACAAATCTTTTTTTTTAAACAGTAATGTGAACAGTAAGCAACATATTAGGACAAGCGGTGGCTGAGTGGTTAAGCACTTGGCTTCTCAACCTGGGGTCATGTGTTTGAATCTCTGTGAAGACTGGGATTTTAAATTTCGTGATTTTTCGGGCGCTTCTTAGTCCATCCAACTCTAATGGGTACCTGGATTTTAGTAGGGGGGGAGTGAAAAGGCGGTTGGTCATGACACAGCTCGTTTACTGTTGGCTAAAGAAACAGATGACCTAGACATCATCTGCCAAATAGATAGCAAGGTCTGAAAGGGGAACTTGACTTTTATTAGGCAGGGCCGGTCCTAACTATTGCACGAGGCCCAGTCTGGATAGGGATAAGCATACTATCAAAATTTAATATATTGTATTAGAAAATACATTTGTTTTGCAATATACTTTTATTAAATGAAAGCTCACATTGCCTTTTTTTTAATCGCGTATAGGGTTGGCGTCCCAAAATTGACGGTTTTTGTCTATTCGGTCATCGGATTTAACTTTCCACATAGTGCGCGCTTAGTTTTGATTCTAGCAGACGTAAACCTGCAATTTAAAAACAAGAATCAAATAATAACGAAACAAAAGATTACGTGGAAAAAAATTACCCGAAAAATTAAAAACGTTATATCCCTTTGACATTTGTTTTCTTGCGGGTGGAGGAGGGAGTATGAATGTGATACTAAAAGCCACGTGACCTAATCCTTAGTATCAATTATTCACTCTAATCCCAGGTTAAGTACGTAAGGCCAGTACACATTATAATGGATTTAACGTCGGTGTAAGTTACCAGATTTTAAATACACGTTGGGCTTGTATCTCCGGAAAACCTGCCAGATAAAATAGTTGGTGCTAGTAATTATTTTTGAAACTAAAGGGAGAAAACTGAAGCGTCATGAATAACCAAAAAAGGGGAGAGAAAAAAAAAAGGAAAAAGAACAAGGTCGTTAATTTCGATTTGTTGTGTTTATTAGTTGTATAGAGAAATGTAGAACTAGAGAAAGCAGATTTCAGAAAAATATACCGATATTTTCTGTACATATATTCGGAATGGGAAAATCTGTAAAAGGTTTATCCTAGGGACCTGCGAATCAGGAAATTTTTTTCGAATCGAATATCGAATCGAATATCAGAAAATATTCGAATTTCGAATCGAATTCGAATAGAATATTCTTGAAAAAACTTGACAACCAACAAGTGTAAAAAAAAATTCTAATTCAAAATTTTTATTATATTTTATTTGTTTAATACTGAAACACAAAAAGTTAGCAATAATTAAATTGCAAAGAAGGCCTTTTAAAAAAGTAGATCTTCATTTATTTTGGCCCAAATCAAAGTTTCAGCATTATTTTCCGAGAGATTGTGACGATGGTCAGTAATAATTTGTCCTCCAACTGAATTAACCCTTTCTGAAGAACAATTTGTTGCCTGAATTGCAAGCAAATTCCTAGCTGCTCTGGCCAAAAGTGGAAAAATATTAATACTTTCTTTCCAAAACTGAAGAGGATCACTGTTTCGATCTACAACTGCTTGCTTTGAATACAAACTGAATTCATCATTAATTTGCTCAGAAATGGTGAAATTTTGTTGATTCTGGTATCTCCTTGAGCACCATGCACTTTCCATAAGGCTTCCTCTATTCCTGTCTTGAACAAGACTTTCACGTGGCAATTCATCAGAATTTTTGCCAATTTTGGTTTTTTGGAAAATATTCGAAGATTCGAAAATTTAAAAATAAATTCGAATCGAATAAGAATATTCTTTTTATATTCGAATTCGAATCGAATATCGAATATTCGCAGGTCCCTAGTTTATCCATATACAAAACCAGATGGAAATTGATGTTTTACAGTACACAGTATAAATGAATACCAAAATTATTTAAAAGAATATTGCTCTTCCAATTTTAAAATCACTCCCTCAACAATCAAAGATACTGAAGCTGGGATTTATTGTACATTTAATGTTTCATTGACTAATAAAATCATTTTGTTGCGACTTAAGCATGGGCGGTGAACTTCCGGTGAAGTCACTATCACGCACAATGACATTATGTGTAAATCGAAATAAATTGAAAACAGAAAGGGAGTTGATTTATGAGAAATCAGCGAAAGTTGTCTTGTACTGTTTACTACAAAACATATGAAACTGTAGTATATTTCAAGGGAGAGAATTCATACGATTTAATTACAATTTTCTGTCTTTAAAAAAAAAACACTAATTAGATAGGACTATACGATATTTAAGAAAATACACTAGAAGACTGTTACTTTGAAGATCAAAGGCGAGTCAAGATTACAGTTGAGATAGAATTAAAATTCAATATGCGTAGTGTAATGATAACCTTAGATCTTAAAGCCAACATTTTATTTCAGTCTTTCACTGGCTTGCAGGAAATATATATATATATCTGTATATAAATAAGAACATAACAACATAATACATGGACTTTAGACTGTTTGATTTTAATACGAAAAATTAAAATCGGCGGTAGGTGAGCAATCAAAGCGGTGCGACACAGGAGAATCCAAATAAACCCATAAGCTCCTCCCCCAAATCCCCAAAAAAAAAAACAACAACAACAAACAAACAAGCATTAGTGCAATGAGATACCTAGTGGAAACTGGAAACCAAGGTCTACGAGAAGAGGAAAGACCAGATGACAAAATAAACGATAACATATGGAGAATGATTGCCAATTGACATACTTTGATAAATGACATTTCAGTAGGTGCAGCGTCTACGTTATCACCATACAAATCAGGACAATATAGCTTTGTTACTATTTATCGATAGATTTAATTTATGCTATTTTCTAATAGTGTTGCTTTCTAACTCATATAACAAATGCTATTCTCAAAATCGGTTAACATGTTGATGACTAGATCATCTGATTTTACACTTCTAAATGGCTATTAATAGGGAAAACAGTGGGCATGAAATAGATCTTGTTCCATTGAACAGAATCAAGAGCTGCACTCTTCAGGACAATTAGAAGAAATTATTGAAAACAAATTTTTTGACAGATAGCATCATCCACCCTCAAGTACTTATCTCCCCTGCTTCTATCATTTTTGTGTATATCAGGATCTATCAAGTGATGAAAAAAAAAAGAGGGAATTTAGATTTCTGCATTTTACGCTTGTCCGAGCAGCATTCCAAACCTTTAACCTTCGTCTGAAAACAAGTGCTTAATTTTGATTGGCTGTCAATGACGTGACATGTGTCATAAGTTAAAAATAGATCTTCATCGCCTTTGGGGGGTGGAGAGGGTTATGACAGTGCGGGGGAGAGATGTTAGGTTATAAATCGTGATCACCCGCCCACAACATTGAGGTAAATGAGGGGAACTAGCTATTCAAGTAAGGCCGAAACTACGGCCCGAGAGCCATAACCGGCCCTTGACGCCTTGAAACCTCTGCCCGCAGTGCGTAATAAAGCAGTGGAGTCAAGATACAATGGGGCTCAACGATTTGTCTACTGCGGTGCGGCCAGTGACACGCGAGCCGAAAGTTTAGGAAGCAGGACGTTTTGGCGATGTCTATTCGGTGTGCTAATCTTTTTGTCGCCGCCGATTTGGCGTGATAATCTTTTTGACGCCGTCATTTTGGCGTAGTAATCTTTTGGGTGACACCTATTTGGCGTAGTAATCTTTTTATCGACGCCGTTTTGGCGTGGTAGCCATTTTAGCGACGCCGTTGTGGCGTGGTAGTTGTTTTGTCGACGGACGTTTTGTCACTCAATATTTTAAACATAATTTACATACGTCTTTCAAAGGATTAATATATGTTTTAGTTTAATAATAATAATAATAATAAATAATTATAGTTTTCTGTATTATCCATAAGAAATTTAACTCCTGGCGCCAAAACGGCCATCGGCTAAAAGGCGTCTCCAAAACGTGGCGCACCAAAAATATATGTGGCCATGTGGGTTAAAAGATTGGACAGCACTGTTCTATCCAGTGAATGGCTACATTAGCAAGAAGTGTTAGGTTTTGTCAATCACCTAACTCATTCAAATAGCATGGTCGTTGTGCCGGCTATATAACGCCTTGTCCTACCTTGTACATAAATACACACGAACTTTACATATTTGCTATTAGCTTCGAATTATAAATTCTAGCCTCTTATAGAATTCGCCAGTGTAGCACAGTGATGCACAAGCTACTGTCTGCGGGCTCCTTCCGGCCGGTGATATAGTTCTAGAAACATCTGCCCAAAATACATAATATAATAATAATAATAATAATCTTTATTGTCCGTAAGGAAATTTGTCTTACAATTTGTGCATTATACAAAACAAAACATTATTTTAAAAAATGTTCATTCACATCAGACTCACTCATAATTTACATATGAAAAAGTTTACATTAGATTGGTCCTATTTAATGATCTGATTGCCAGAGGAACAAAAGAGTTTTTGTGTCTGTTTGTCTTTGCTATCGGTGTCTTGTATCTCTTTGCTGATGGTAAAATAACAAAATCCTGACCCAAAGGGTGATTTTTTATTTCTAGAATCTTCTTAGATTTTGTAAGGATGGTTGCCTCAAACAGCTGCCCTAATGGGGTTTGTTTTTTGCAAACTATGTTTGGTTATATTCAAGCCTTTTTAAAAATAATTAGAGTCTTCCTCTAACTCGGGTATTCAAAGATGGATCATAGCCAGGGCTGGCCTTAGGCAAAGACAAACTAGACAAACACCTAGGTTCTCCGGTTGGAGAAAAAATTTCAAAACATGGATCAAATCTTAAACATAGAAGAACTCTTTTAGTTCTATATCTACTAAATGCTCTAAGTATCTACTATGATTCAAGGTTTATTCGCGAATGTTTAGATCTACTTGTTAGATTATATAAGTTAGACGACCATTGTTTCTTCCTTTTGGAAGAGCTGGATGTTCCTGTCGTTAAAAGACTGAACTAGAGCTTGTAGGTTCTCGCCAGATATACAACCCGCTAGGCAACGGTATTCACAACCACTCAGGCAACCCTCTATAAAAAAAGGCAGTTTATCACAGACTCTACGATTTTTTTTCCCTTTAAATGCGACCGGTGACTCGTTAATGGACATTTATATGGCCCCGGGGTTAAAACAAAATTTAGGCACCAGCAGTTTCGCGCTAATTTCTCTCTCGTCTGCTGATAGTACACAACAAAGAAAAACAAAAGTACAAAGATTTGATAACAACATTAATAAATTTATAATGAGAAACTCTAGAATACTATAATGGGACACAATAGTGCACTACTTAGTAAACAGTTTTGATATAAGTCTTTCCTGTCAATCTTTCAAAATCAATCCGCACATTGAGAACTTTTAAAAATATTTTTCAGCTGCTAAAAACAACTTGTTTTTTTTCGGAGCAAACCCAGCCATGGGCATTCAGATTTTAATGCTGATAAATCAATGGCGCCAAGAATTGTATTTGCAAACAAGCTTTAAATAAAAAAAAAACAACTATTTATTCAGCGACCATTTTCCTTCTAGAAGCTTCCTTTCAATACATTATGTAATAGTTCTGTTTATAGCATTTTTTTCCTTTCTGTCTGACAATTTTGTAGAAAGAAAACATTTTTGTTTACCGTAAAGAAAATAATAATAATAAAATAACAGTCGTCAAAAGTATTGGTAAGGTTGAAAGGGGGAGACAAATTGAACAAAATTTTTAAAAATTCGAAAAAAAAAAATTTACAAAAAAAAAAAATCTTCTTAGAAGAGAAAAGATAAAGTATACTAAGAAATAAATAATATTATATTCAGAGAGCTAATAGCCAGTTTCAATGGCGGCTACAGTACGCTCTTTGGATTCCGCAGAAGGCAATAGACATAATTTGATTAAAATTTCCTCCCTTGAGATTGTGTCGGGAAAAACTATGTCAGGGAAAGTTTTTTAGACTGACGTCCCCTTCTTCATAGAAATATTCCCCAGGAACAATTCCCTAAAGTATATGTGACGTGGCTCGAATCAAATGTACAATATAATGTCTCTTATCCACACGGAGATACTCCACTTTTTTTCTGGGTTTATTCCCCCCCCCCCTTCTTTTAAATCAAGATTAGAAAACAGCCAAGCTCGTTTTACTCAAAGAATCGAAACTGGATCGGGAATCAGTTGCAAAGTCTGCAAAGACGTAATCGATTACTGTTTTTTTTTTGTGTGTGTTTTCCCACAAGCTTTATCATTCTCGTAGCGGATGCATCTCATTATTAGGTTTTTAAATTCTTAAAATCTCGATACGCCAGTAATCAATGGCCACGGTAAGCACACTGTAATCTGCTATCGCCCGGTTAGCCATGGTCTATGGTGGGCAGCCAGCTGCGGAGAATACATGAATACCTGCGGGAAAAGTTTTTTTTCCCCGCTCTTTTTCTTCATTCTTGACATGAACAACTTTTTTTTCTCGCTTGAAATATTTTCTGCCTGGCAGAAGTAAACACGCACACACGCACATACACAGAGAAGACCTGCACCCACACAGTGACAAATATTAGCATGCAAAAAAAAAGTTGTTCACTTTCTTTTTAAATGAAGAAAGACAAGAACAAACTTATCAAGAGGAGGGCACACGGATGGCTTCCTGTTCGTGTGATATGCGCTCTGGTCGTTTTTATTCGGTCGTTTGGATGGTCTACCGTTCCTACCCTGCCCGCTGCCATCCTCCGTCGTCCTGCGGGAGGTATGGACTAGGAAGTAGATTATCTTCAACTCAGAAGGAAAATCTGAAACACTAAAAAGATTTAGCAAACAAGGAGCTTAAGAAATAGATCTAGAAAAATATATTTTTGGCGCTTTCAAACTGCATTCTTTAACCTTAAACCTAGACAGGTATTTTACTCTCCCAGCCTTCTTACCAGGGCCGGTCCTACAGATTGCGGGGCCCTATGCGAAACGGATTGCGCGGGGCCTAGCCTTGGTAGGGATAAAGATAATAAGTGAAAATTAAGATTTTGTATTAAAAATAAATTCGTCTTTGCATTTTATTCATACCTTACTAAGTAAAAAAGCACTGTGGGATAAACTTTACGAGTCATCTACAGCAGATGATAGTTTGCTAACAAAAACCCGATAAACATTCAGATATGCCTTTTAGATTTACTATCAACTACCAAAATAACCTTTTTTTTTAAGACGTCCGAGATAGATTTATCTATATCTATATTAATATGCCAGTGTAAATTAAAGTAAATTAAGTATTTGAACTTCTTGTTTTGGTTAAAATTCGCCTTTAGTAAATGAAAACATTGACGCTTTTTTTTTTTCGCGAATAACCGTTTTCCAGATTAAATGACACCCCGAAAAAACAATTCGGTCTGTTTTTAAGGACTTTGCAGAAATTTTCAGAAGATTTAATAATTTCAGAAGAATTTCGTGACTTTTTCGTATATTTTGAAATTACATGAGAATTTCAGAAACTCTTTAATAATAAGTTAAAATGGTTTTATTTAATAATTTACATCTATAATTGACACGGGGCCTTAAAAGTGCGGTCACATAGGTTGCAGTGGCCTAAGACCGGTCCTGCTTCTTATTAATATATGTCGTATTTCCTAATAGCCGTAATTTCCCACCGGTTCGTAAGGAGGTCCCAAGAGAACACGACCCCCATGTTGCGAATCCTTGCTTAGGTCGGCTTAGGAGGAGTTTTAAGACCTTTAAGACTTTTGGCACTTTGACATGCGACCCTTTATATCGGTAACATTAGAGTGTGTAGAATTGAAAAAATTTCACGCATACTTCTTTATACACGTAATTTACATGTTGTAGATTTGGTGACTACCATGAGAATGCGTACTCGAAGTTGAGAATCCTAGCCTAGAATAGGAAGCTTTAAGAGCTATATTTTCGGACATTTGTATACTGTTTTTCTCGAAAGTAGTCCCAGAATGGACTTGAATTTTTTTTATTAGTCTTATCTCTAGTCCTTATCAACGTAATTTCCCAATGGTCCGTTGGGTAACCCTTTGAGAAACCCTGCTCATAGGTGAGGAAAGTAAACTCCGAGGGTGCCATGGAGTTGTTTTAGACCTCACTGCTGTCTGGAACCGGCATTGTATCTCAAGCTACCTCCACAATAGGCTATCGGTCTGACCGTCCACCAAAGAGGGGAACAATCCGCACTGGTTTCCGTGTGCGGCTGGATGGCTTCAAACAATAGTAGCGATGTCAGCGGCGCAGGTCACGTGACGAGTGAGTGATTGGGATGGCTGGCTGGTTCAATTGACATCGTATCAATGGTCGAGACATTGATGAATGTGGCAGGCCGCTGGCGTGTCGTATTTTGATTGTTTGATTTATTTACATCTGAAGTCGATACCCGCTAAGGAAAGGAAGACTTCTGCCGCATCCAGTAGGTCTAAAAAGTTCTATATGTTCGTCATGTTTATACACTACGCCAACTATTTACCAGTAGTGCACTGGCCTACGATTTGAAATCTGAACGATGCATGCATATTTTATTCTCTTCAACTCGCACTACGTAGCGACCATAGACATAAATAAATATAGACTGGAAAAAGGAAGTAACTTCATGTAACTTGAAAACATGTATATCTATTGAATTCGGATTTCCGAATTATAGAAAATTTAAAAATTGCACGATATTCAATCTTAGTAATTAAACAAAATTTAAAGACATAAAATAAAGTACACACAATTGCAATTAACAAATTTTCGTTTCATAAAACTCTCTTATTGGCCAGTTTATATTTATTTATGTCTATGGTAGCGACACTTTTCACGTTTTCTTTTGTTCCGGGTCGAAGGTTAAAAGATGCAATGTCAAAGGTTACTGGGTCAGAAAGTGTAAGGTTGAAAAACAAAATGTATAGTATTATTGCAGAAAACCAACAATTCAGTTAAAGTTCTATTGTGTTTTGTCCTGCCTCCGCTGTCTTGATGATAAACTCAGATAAGGGCAAGGCTTGTGGTGGCAACTTTTTTTTTTTTAGCTTTCAGCTTTTTTTCTGATACAACCAAAAAGATTGTTTTGGAGTGTATGTTCGTGTGGAAAGAAGAGCGGATGTGTTTGGTTGTGTGGAAAGGAGAGCGGATGTGTTTGGTTGTGTGGAAAGAAGAGCGGATGTGTTTGGTTGTGTAGGCTGACCAGTATCCTGATGAAACCACGAGTTGATCTGTCGTAATTTAAGTTAATAATCCTTTTACCTGTTACCTATCTCTTAGTCTGTGGACCGTTGGGGCACCAAGCAAGACTTGTAGACCATCTTTTTCCATTTCTATTCTTTGACCTGTTTAGAACCTCTTTCAATGGTAGGCCCGTCCATTCTTTTATGTTGTCTTCCCACCGCTTTCCCTGTCTGCCTCTTCTTCGTTTTCCTGGTACTGTTCCCTGAAGGAAGGTTTTGCGAGCCCCGAAGATCTTGTAATATGTCCATAGATTTCAAGCTTGCGTTTTTTTCCACAGCAGTTAGCAGGTCATTATGGGGTTCGATCGCTACAGAAACCGTCTCTAATCTCTTGGTTTGTGAGGCGGTCTTTAAATATGATGCCTATAGGATCCTTCTGTAGCATCTCAATTCCATTGCTAGGATCCTCCTCTCTAGCTCTGCAGTTAGCGTCCAAGACTCACAATCTTATAGAAATGTGGCCATGACCAGGGAACGCATCAGTCTGATTTTGGTTAATAAATACTGGTGTTAAAGTGGAAGACGAGGAGACTAGTAAGAAACTTAAGACAGAAATGTGAATATTTTGTTTTATCATTTCATTTGTGTTTCTATATATATCTTCTTTACAGAGGAATTAAAAATTATATTAAAGTTTCCTCTTAAAAAGAATTGTTCGTTTTTTTAAACTTTTATATTGTTACAATTCTCTCTCTTATTAGGCACTTTTGTAACAGCTGCTCGACACGATGTGTATAAGAGAAGAACGTGACAACAAGAGTTCTAAAATAATCTGGTAGTTTAATGGGTAAATAAATAAATAACAGCCAATACGACACGATTGGCAGCACAATAAACTATACTGTAAATCACTGTACAACCATACTAAACTCGACTATCTCTATCTCATCCTGGACTGTACCACTTCACCCCTGACTGACTTCATGGTAGGCTAACAGTCATGGTCTCCTTCCTGTACTGTACTGCCTTACGCTCTCTGACTTTTGTCCACCAAGGCTTTCGATCACGTGACCGTAGCACGGGTCATATTTTCGCGTACTAGTACATTATCGGAACAAGTTGAACCATAAATCTCACAGCATTGAGAGATAAGCTGTAAATGTGGAGTTTTTACATGGAAACTCGGCCCTGACGTTGGTCACGTGACCTACGTGGCATTGGTCATGTGTCCTATCTAACATTGGTCAGATGACAAGGTTGAGGTGTTTAGCTATGGTCAAATTAATATAGGAAAAAGAGGCAGCCGTCTTGCAATCGAGTCCCGTGTCCTCACCAGTCTATTTGACTTACACTTAGCTCCTCCCACTACGACTTTTGTTGCATATTTCGACAAGCTCTCTCCAAAGAGATCGGTCAAAGTTGACTTCCTGTCCCAGCTAGTGGCTACGGATTATAGGTCTTCTAAGAAGGTTGCGACGCCATGCTAGACCTGAACTGTACTGTTTTCACTTTCCTGTTTTCGGACCCCGTATTTACGTCAGACTTGGGTCAACGTGTTTCTTGTCTACGGATATGCCCCGCGAATCTCATACGACTTTCAGTCACTCTTTCACTTTGTGGTCTTGCGCCCGTGCTGGAAAGGATTTTTCTATTGGCGACATGATTTGTTGTGTTGATCCTAGGAGCCATCTCTCTCTCTCTCTCTTTATCTCTCTCTTTATCTTACACACAAACACGCACGCACCGTGACGCACACACACAGTGACACACACGTGTTTCGTTTTTTAATTCCAATAAGATCCTTCCACAGTCCCAAATAAATCCTTTAATTTGATCCTTTGACTTATCAATAGATGTTGTGATCTAACCAAATCTAGATCCAAATGCGCCAAAAAATACATTGATACGCATCTATAAACAAAAACAACACCGAAGAAGTTTTGGCGCTGCGAAAGTATTGCAGTAGTAAAAAAAAAACCTAGACCAAATACTTTGTGAAATATTGTTATGAAACCTCTTACCTCAAACAAAGAGACATTTTTTAAAACCAATAGCTCGTAATTTTTAAAACCCATCAACAACTAGAAAAGTTCGGGTAAATAGAAAACAATGTCATAATGAAGAACAAAAAGTTTGTTAGCAAAACAAAAAAAAACATGGGAAAAAAAACCCAGCTTTGAATAAACAAAAGGATTCAGATTTGAAAAAAATTGCAATAAAACGAAAAAGAAAAGGTTTACAGCTGATGAAAGAAAAACAACGGAACAATATGTTACTTAGTGAGAGACTCGTAGACAGAACAGATATTGCTGTAATACATTCAACAGTTAGATACATTTATTTTCACTCTATATTTTAAGCTAGTAAACAATTTGAAAGATTCCAAGTTTTAATTTTTTTAAAGTTTTTTTTTTAGATGGGTGACAAGGAACAAGGAAGAGACGCTGTTAGATATAGTAGGAAACGTTTTTTTTTAATTAAAAGAAGATGGTTTGCAATATAAAGAAAACAACCAATTACAGCGAAAGAAATAGGGGGAGATTAATTTAAATTGTAGTCGAAATAAATTTGTTCATCTTAAAGAAAAAGATATTTAACTGAAATGTTGGCTGTGGTGTCTGTGTGTTTCTATTCCATATGCTAGGACAAATTCCTACAAGTGCTCCTTACTTCTAAGTGCCACTAGAGCATGGAATGGAGTGGAATTCCCAGGGCACAGGACGTAGAGGAAGTCCACAAAGAACATGGCGACGCAGTGTACTTGATGAAGCCGAGAGGACAGGAAAGAGGTCATTCAAAAGTCATTCAAAAACTAGCAAGAGACCGTGGAGAGTAGCGTGTTTTTACTGAGGCCCTATGAGGAACGCAAAAGAAAGATGATGATGATGATGATGATGATGATAATGATGATGATGATGATGATGATGATGATAGTGATGATGATAGTGATGAAAGCATGAATCGTTAACAAATACTCGCTCAAAGTTGTCATCGTCCATTGAAAATCCACTCAAGACTTGGACAATGGAAAGTCCATTCAAGACTTGGACATTGCAGACATCCTGACGTCTACTCCCCTCCCTGTACAGCTTATTTGCATCACGTCAAGTCCTAAAAATCCCTCCCAGTGTTTTGAACTCTACCCATCAGTCCGAGGTCAAGCGCTCTACCACACTCTAGATGTTAATCACTATATATCACTATAAAATAACGTATACAAGAAAAAGAAAAATTCATAGATGTTAGTTAATTAAATAAAAATCCTTCGACAAGCGAAATAAAAAAAAGCATTGTCTATAAATCTTGATAAGTGACATGTCCCTGCAGAAATATAGACAAGAAAAAGATGCAGCGACCAAACAACGCGATGACGTCATTACAATATACTCTCGAGATCTTTTACATTTTTTATCTGGAACATGCTGAACGAAACAATTAACTTGTTTTTTTTTTTTTAAATGTCTGTTTTATCAGAAGAAAGAGGCTTTTGGATCACGCAGAGTGCATTAGCGGCAAGAAACTAATTGATTTTAATTACATTAAGTGAGTTTATCTTTTGTGTCTTCATGAGTTTTCATTTTCTTTTTTATTTTACGAGAGAATATTTTTTTTAGTTGTTTTAAATTTTATTTAATATTACTTATTTTTGAATGCTCAGCCTGTCCTTGTTTAGATTAAGTTGTAGACCTTATGTCACTTGAGTTGATGCAGACAGACAAGATAAGACAGAAAGAGAGATCTATGCATTTATTAATTAGCTGAAAAATGATAACTAAGGGACGGACAGGGCACGATATAATCAAATAAATGACTAGGGACCATGTGCACGTGAGGCCCAAAGAGAGAGGGGGATGCGTTCCAGTTTCACACTTGAAAATCTAATGAATGACTTTAGATTTTTTTTAGTTGTTTACTAGATGTTGCTATGTGAATTGTAGTGTTGCATTGTGCTTCGCCAGATGTTTCTAGGTGAATTGTAGTGTTGCATTGTGCTTCGCCAGATGTTGTAGGTGAATTGTAGTGTTGCAGTGTGCTTCGCCAGATGTTGCTAGGTGAATTGAAGGCCGAATTACTTTGGAAACAGGTACATGAACCTCCGGCTCGGCAGCAGAGCCTCTCTTAACCATCTCGAATAGATCACCACTTCCGAATAGGAAATAACAGATTCCCAGTTCAATTTGATAGGTGTGGGTATCGCAATAATACAAATATTACAAAGCCTCGTTAGTCTAAGAATCTGTAGCACTTCTAATTTCTAAATATAAGTTGGCATCATCCTATTTATGGTAAAATCGCAGAGCCTTAGTTAGACTTGAAAAGGCCCTAAGCTATATCTGATGTTCACTCTAGGTAAAACCAGCCATGGACCATTCATTTTACTGTGTTGTTTAGTTAAGAAATCATTTGTTGGCATATACAGAAAGACTGAACACTTAAAGACGCAATCTTTTCTCGGAAAAAGGAAATCTAGTTGTGTGAGCTATTAATATTATCTTATACAATACAGACGTAAAAAGAAGATGATTACATCCTACGAGTTATGCATCTTGTCATGCAAGTTAACCAATGATTAAATTCTTCCAAGTTGTTGGTTTTCCTGGCTGGCTCAGGCAACCCATTCCATTCTCTAATGTCACTAGGGAAGATGGAGCACTTGTTATAACGGATATGTTTGCGCAGGATCTGACAAAATATGTAGGTCACAGCGACTGCATGGCCACATGGAATACTTCCCTCCTTTGGACTCGAAGACAAACCCTTTTATTGTTTAAAACATAAATATTTAAACTTAAATTTTACCAAAAATATCTTACAATTTTTATCTAGTATATTTAAAATGTTTGTTTTTTTTCAATTCCATTTTGTATTTTTAGGAGAGAGAGAGAGAGAGAGAGAGAGAGAGAGAGGCAGAGACAGAGAGAAAGAGGGAGAGGTGTAGGGAGAGAACTAAAAGAGGATTGCTAAAGCAAATCCATAATTCACCTTCCAAGTTACACTGCGTTAGCTAACGTTACTTATTCATTGTGAAATTCAACCCTTTTTTAACACACACACAGAAAGAGAGAGAGAGAAAGAGAGAGAGAGAGAAAGAAAGAGAAAAAGAGAGAGAGATGGGTAGAAAGAGAGACAAAGAGATGGGTAGAAAGAGAGACAGAGAGAGACACACAGAGAGATTATTTTTCCTTGTTTTATCTTTGAAAAGATTTGGGGCCCTGTTTACGTATTGGCCTGTTGAACACACTGGCCAAGTAAAGGATACTATCTACATCACTTGATGAGCTGATTGGCCAAAGATGGTTGGCCCAGATGTCCTCATCACTGGCTGGCCTTTGGTCAAATAAAATACGTGAAGCGTCTAACACGGGTCACTGACACGTAAACTCTTTGGGACGAACAAAAGACAGAACGGCGACAATGAAGATAGAACGCTGACCAGCAAGTAAGGATGGACAGTTGTGTGACGTCACGTATTCATAGGCTAGCTTATCTCCCCCTTTCAGTCTGACGTCCAGTGGTCAATAAGACTCGATGCCTTGATCGACGGCGTCTACTCATAAACAAAACATCAACGCTTGATGTGTGCTAAGCGGGAGGACCCTTGTGACTTTAGACCAGGGCCGGCCTTACGCCACTGCAACCCATGCAACCACAATGGGCCCCGCACTTTCATAGGACCCGCGCTAATTCTAGGTGTAAATTATTAAATTAAACCATTCTATAATTTATAATAGATTTCCCGCGGCCTCCCGAACTACCAGGAGCTCCTGGAAATCCCTGAAATTGCAAAATATACGAAAAAGTCCTTTAAATCTCAGAAAATTATTACAATATTTTAAAAACTCATGAAAATTTTCTGAAATATAGACATTATTGTCATTTTGGGGTTCATGCGTTATGGAAAACGCCAATCCGAGAGAGAAAAACACACAAACAAATCGTAATTGTGGAATCTGGTGAAAGAAGCTTCTCGTGCGCCAAACAAATGAAGAATTACTTGATGTCAACAAATCTCGAAAATAGATTAAACCATTTGGTGATTCTTGTTATCTTGCATGATCTATGAAGGAAACATAATTTTTATGATACGCCGTATGACGTTGCTACACGCAAAGTTCGTAAAGTAATTCTGTACGTAGTAATGAATGAATAAAATGCAAAGACGAATTTATTTTCTAATACGAACTCTTAGTTTTTACTTATTATCCTTATCCCTACCCAAACTTGGCCCCGCGCAATCCGTTTCGCATAGGGCTCCGTAACGGTTAAGTCCGGCCCTGCTAAAGACTCGGGCTCAACTTCCGCTTGTATCCAGTACCAACGTAATAGAAGTTTTGCTAATTGAAATTGTTAGTTTTTTTAGACGTTTGTGGGACTGAGTCGCATAGCCGCTATCGAGGGGGGGGGGGGGGGCAAGCTTGAAGCCCAGGCTTGAGATGAGTTGTGTTTGTTGAGTTTAATCTTAACCTAGATACCCCATGTCCCCACAGGTCCACAAAAGATATTGGGCCAGAATGAGAATGCTATAACATTAAAGATGCGCTACTTAAAAGTTTAAAAAAAAAGTTTTTTTCCAGATTATCAGTTCTTAGTCCATCCCTACAAAGACCGCATCACAAACGAAAAGATAAGAAACAGAATCATAATCGCTGTATGACCTGCTGACCAATGTAAAATAACGCACAGTGCTCGCAAGACAAATAAAATATCACTGCCTTGTTTAATTTATTATATGAACATAATGTAGGGAACTAGGGGTTCTATTTTTTAAAAAACAAACAATAGTTCGACTTTTCTTCCCCGCTGCGGGGAAGAAGAGGAAACTGCCTCACATTCTGTTTGACTGCCCCAGTTTTGCTGATCTCCACCTCGACAGGTCTGGGAAACCCAAATTTCTCGACCTGTATGGTGACGCCTATGCACTACGCAAGACAGCAGGGTTTCTGTCAAGGGCTTTTGCAAGAGAGGATTTAAGCCTCTCAAGCCCTCACTTAAATGGAGTTTGATGAATGAATGAATGAACTTTTTAAGATATCCTGAAACATTTTATTTTTGTGTGTAACTTTTATTTCATGATCTACCCCTCAAGATGAATGAGATTTTGAAACTATAGCAGCGTTTACCATATTAAACATACAGGGCCGGTCCTACAGGTTGCGGGGCCCTATGCGAAACGGATTGTGCGGGGCCTAATTATGGTTGTGATAAGGATAATAATATAAAATTAAGATTTTAAATTAGAAAATAAATCTGTCTTTGCATTTTATTTATTGTTTACTAAGTGCAAAATCACTGTCAAATGAACTTTACGAGCCATCTACAGTAGATAATAGTTTTCCAACAAAAAAGCTGATAAACATTCAGATATGCCTTTTAGATTTACTATCGACTAGTAAAATATCACTTTTTTTTTTTTTCTAAAGAGGTCAAGATAGATTTAGATGTATATCTGTATTCCAGTGACTACTAAAGTAAATTAAGTATTTGAACTATTTAATTTGGTTAAAATTGTGCTTCTTATTTCATTTTTATTAAATGAAAAGTTGACAATGCCGTTTTTTTTTTATCGCGAGTAGGATTGGCGTTTTCCATATTGAATGACACCCCGAAATTTTGTCTGTTTTAAGTAGATTTGCATCAGTTTTCAGAAGGTTTCAATAATTTCAGGAGATGTTCTTATATTTTATAATTTCAGGAGAATTCCAGGAACCTTTTAATAATAAGTTAAAATGGTTTAATATAATAATTTACACCTAGAATTCGCATCGCACGGGGCCCAATGCTGCCGCATAAGTTGCAGTGGCGTAAGACCCGCCCTGTGTGGGCTACATAGTTAAATAAGTGGGGGCAAGTGATGTATAAGTTATCAATTTCTGTGGTTAACAAAGGTGTCATGTAAAAAGCACAACGACCAACTGCCTTTATTTTTACCATCTCATTTTAACCCATTAGAGTTGGATGTTGAGGACTTTCCTGAAAATCCCAAAATTCAAAATCCCAGTATTCCTCGCGATTCGAACGAGAGCTCGGTTTGGGATCCAATCGCTTGACCACTCAGCCACACACTAATTATTACCAGACCGTAATGAGAACGTTATGTTTTTACAGAAATGTGTATGACAGATACTTGGTTTCAACTTCATCCTCGTGGGTTCGATGCTGCGAGTAAATATATTTCCCCCACGAACATAGAAGCTGCCCCGCTGGTGTTACATTAACATAATCAAACATGTCCAGCTAAAGTCCATGGTGGCTAACCCTGTATGTTGCAACACCCTCACATCCTCCGTACTTTGCACTGTCCTAATAGCAATCCGGGCTTATCATTTGTATATGTATTAACATTCAGTGAATCTCTCTCTCTTTCTCTCTCTCTCTCTCTCTCTCTGTTTACTTACAATTTACAACGCATTTTAATGATCAAGGGAGTCTTCCAAGTCTCATGTTGCGTGTACACCGTCCGTCCGTTCATCTATCTATCTATCTATCTATCTATCTATCTATCTATCTATCTATC
>JADKLZ010049905.1:0-22216 GCA_021533235.1 Biomphalaria straminea | reverse complement strand
TCTCTTATGAGCCACAGTCTGGTAAAGATATCATTGAAGTTTCTCTTCTAGGCTCACACTTTACGACTTAAGTCACATCATAATAATGTGTAGTCTAGGTTCGTTTTTTAAGTCAATTTACGTGCTCAGATTTGATGAACTGAATGGGTCGGCTCTGACGTCAATGCGGTGCAGTATTTAGACAATAACTCTTTAAAGAATCGAGTTTCCCCAATCCTCTTGGTTGTCTTGTATTGTTCCATTGCATTACTGCCATTGTTCTAGTCCCACGATCCCTTGGTGTCTTTAGGACAAAACCCAAACAAACAATGGAGACAAAAGCAACGTTGGAATGAGTGAAACTAATTTGGTTCAAATCCACCAGAAGTTCAAACAAAGGTCATTCATTATAGGAACTATTAACTTTCGAAAGGACAAAATTAATTAAATCTTCTGCTAATATTGTTTGCGTTCTGACCAGTAAAATAAATAGTTGAAAAAATTGCTGACCTCAGGCGTAATTACACACGCTTAATTATTATTGGTCACTGAATTTGTGTGAGGTCAACATTTCTGTACGAGTATATGTGACGTCAATTAAGTATTTAATTATGTAATTAATTGATCATTCTGTAATCCAGGACTTTAACAAAATCTCGAAAAAAAAAAGAAAATTATTCTCAAAGCTCTTTTTGTAGATATCCCCCCCCCCCCCGAAAAAAATAATTGACTGTGTCTAAATGTTGTATCCTAGTATCTGGAATATTTTAATCACGATATAATCTTATCATTTTTTAATCCTCGTACTGCATTCTTGTTTTCTTACGTATGGGCACTAATCTTATCTTATTAATAGCAGACGTTCCTTCAAGGTTTTATAAGTCCCCTGGATTCATGTTTGTAAAATGTTTGACATGTTTCGGATGTTTCTTCAGATTTAATAAATAATCTACTTCCTAACCCAATAACTACCTCAGGACGACAGTGGAGGGGCCGCTGCCTTTATTAGATCATTGATTTTTCTGACTGATTCAGACAGCCTGTACTATGCTTTAACTCTTTCTCTCCATAATTATTTACCACAATCTGGTGGAATCAACGTTGGTATCGTCAGTTCGGAGAGAAAGAGTTAAAGACAGTAGGAAGAAAAGGCACTCGTACGAATTTATCCAGGTATTTGGATAAGAAAAGTGCCTTTTTCTTTGTCTTTTTGAGTCTTTTGTAACATTTGTTTTGAATTGAATTGTTCAGTTTATTTTATATTTGATAGCTGATTGAATTTAGTCTTCGGTCGGTAAAGTTTATAAGTTCAGCGATTTTATTTTCTGTGTCTCTATTCAAATATCTGTTATAAACACGAGCAAAGCGAAATGCATTTTTTTGAAAGCGGAATTTATTCTCTATCGATAAGAGGAGTCAAAGTTCTATTGCATTGTTCAACTAATTCTATTCAAGTGACACATCGGTTCGAAACCCTAAGCGCTTCACCACTCTGCCACCAAACAACACGCTTCACAGGGCTTATCACACATTCACAGGGCTTATCTCACATTCACAGGACGTATCACACATTCACAGGACTTATCACACATTCACAGGACTTATCACACATTCATGAAAACAAGTAAAAAAAACAACACACACACAATCAGTTTCCAGATTTTGTTTTACTTATACTAACCCCAAACTGTTTGGACTCATTACCATTTGTTTGGACCCGACAGTTACCTGGTGAGGTGCGGGGGGGGGGACTGTTATGAGGGTGACTTCTGTCAGGGAGGGTTTTGAGGATAGCGGACTCGTTTTAGCTTCTAGGGTATGAAGTCTTTGCCCGGGCTTACCCTCTCACTGAGCAGTATAAACTAAACATAGTGTAACGGCATGAAAAAGTAAATGCCGACTATAAGTAGTATAAGTCATTCATCTGAACAACAATTTGTGGAATGTGAACATAGTCAACTTATATCAGCTGAACAACAATGATATAAAGTCAACAGTTAAATGAATGATAATAATAACATGATATGAAATATAACCAATAATGCGGGTTAACAGCTAGCATTCATAGTACACAAGTTTAAATATGACAAATAATTAATTAAATTTCACATAGCGCACCTCAGCTCGATGACATATCTCAATATAGCACACGGTGCCATAGATGCACGGGCCCTACACTCTTACAAACAACACACTCTCTGAATCAGGCATGACAATGACAGTGTCCAAAAGCCTGCGTCCCCAAAACTGGGGAAAACAAACACCAAATACATAGCACCATCACAAAGAAGCCGCCATCGACCCACTCACACCGAGGCAACCAAAAAATGACAACAAAATGCACCTTAGGAACAGATACTCGCAAAACTTATGGTGCAATGAAAGGAATACTAATCCCGATGTGCATAAACAAGCTGTGCATGAAAACTACGTTCCGGTCCTTACCAATACTCAGGCTGTAACAAAGTTTGTACGAGATGAAACACACTCGTTCTACGGCTGCAAGAGGCCAACTACATAAGTTCTGAAAAATCAATACTTAAAAATTATTTCCAATATCTTATAGTTTCAAATAAGTACTCAGGATTTATATTTCAAAATATTTACGCAATCCATTAGCCTACTTTAGAACATCATTACCAACAATTCTTAGCTACTATTTTTTTGAGAAGAAGGAAAAATGTTTTTATGAAAATATTTTTTTTTTGAATCTTTTAGTTTTTGTGACAAAAATACTTTCCTTTAGTTTAGTAATAAACTCTTAACTAGTGTACACGATAAAGATCTATGTATTGAACTAAATATTGCGATGACTCAAGGAGAAATATAAAGAACTAAATGTCGCGAGCTAGTGCTAAAACGTATTGGTAGTTTTTTAGTTCCCGCTTCATAAAAAAAAAAATCGAATACATCTAAACAGTCCATGAGAGTTATTAAGTTTAAGTTCCGTTCGAGTAATGTTAAGCATGGAGTATCGATTATTTTTTTAAAGCATCGATCCGAATGTAATGGCGGTATTCAAACTGTTTCCAAGATTGGAGAGTTAGCTTTCGCTGCGGTGTTTGAATGTAAACAGGCGGTGAAAGTATCAGCTGACATCTTCGGAGACACGCCTGAGGTATCTGCAGACGTGCCGGAACTCAAGTCTGCTTGTGGAAGTAGAAATACTGATGGCGACGTCTGCTGAGACTGTCACGCCAGGAACGTACATCTGTCATCAGAGAACAGAGTAGTCCATCCGTAGAGTCGTCAATCCTAACATCGCGCCTTGACTGACACGTACATTTTTACAGATGGCCTGAAATGTCGACGTCGAAATGTCATTTGCTATTAGCAAGCAATTTTAGACATAAATAGCTGCTACATGTCTTGCTATCAGATCGAGTGTGTGCGGAACATGGTTGCTAAAGATTTGTTTCTTCACCGCCAACTGCAATGAAACTGATTCTATGTGAGGAAACTTTTAATACTTATGGCGTTGCTAGAATCCTACGAGGTGCCACAAATCAGTAGTGACATCAAAGTGACTCAAAAGTCAGAAACAAAGACATTAAAAAAGAATAGTCAAGAATTAGCCATTCCAATTTGCCAATTTATAGTATGTATTTCTTGAAGTCATGATTTTTACTAAGCATAGTTTAAAAACATTAACAGATTAGATTGGTATAGTCTATTTTGGGAAGATTTGATAAGACTCACACCATTAGCTTGACGCACCGGGTGTCACCAACCTTCGAGACGCTTCTGGTTCAAGCTATTGTTCTGTTGTTGTTGTTTTACATGCTACAGAACTGAAGATTATTATATCCTTGCCCAAACCTTACGCTGGACGGATGCCGGCGGGCTGAGTTCGATCCTCTGACTAAACAGCATAAGTAGGCAGCTATCTATGACATGCCAATCATTGAAACAATATAACATGGGTTGTGTTTTCAGATCTTAATCTTACACAACTATGTCGCGTGTCATTAAATTCCTAAATAGATATATGGAGATTTTTGTTTTGCTTTGAAATCTATTTACTGTAAATGTCATTAGAATAAGAAAACAAAAAATTGACACTACTGGCCAGACTTTTTCTTTTTTTTTGCTAAGTAGCAGAAAAGTAAATCACAAGTCTTTTAACAGAAATAGACATCAGCAAATAAACACAGACATTAACCAAAGACAGACAATGCTAAAAAAAAAAAGGCAGAAAAAGAAACAGGGAAAACAGACACGTAAACGTCGACAAAAGACAACTGTAGATATCAAATGAAGACGTAGACGTGAAATAAAGACAAACGTAGACATCAAGTCAATACAGACGTAGACATGAAGTCATTACAGACGTAGACATTAAGTCAATACTGACGTAGACATTGAGTCAAGACATCAAGGCAAGACAGACGCAGACATCAAGTCAATACAGGCGTAGACATCAAGTCAAGACACCAAGGCAAGACAGACGTAGACATCAAGTCAAAAAACATCAAGGCAAGACAGACGTAGACATCAAGTCAAGACATCAAGGCAAGACAGACGTTGACATCAACAAACTGCTAACGTTGATATCAACGAAAGACAAACCCCAAACCCTTTTTTTAATTAAATTCTGTCTTCTTTAGTCCCTTTCCACCCCTTCCCTCTCTTTGTTTTCGTATTAACCACCTTCCCCCTCCCCTGAATAGAGTAGTGAACGCAATATCATCTCAGGAGAACTTGTCCACCAACAAGGACACTCCTGACTTAAGAAACTTGTGCGAGGACTACACAGCACCTCAAGAGCTGGGACTGTTGACCTCAGTCGACCATGACCTTTCCAAACTCGTTATGAATATTTTAAATTGTGTATCTCATTTCTGGATCACATGGATTCATACTCCCAATGACTTTCAAATACATCTCACATTAAGATAGTAGGAAACGGGTTATTGAAATATAGAAACTGACGAGTTGTTTTTTCCCCTTTTGTTGTATTACTAAATGAAACATTTTTCCCACCTTAAACAATGACTAGGCTTTCATCTCACTTAGAATCACCTTAACTTGCGATTTTTGTAGACTACAAAATAGGGCTCCACAGCCACTCGAGGAAGTGTTCGAGATGAACCTTAGTTGTTTTACAATGTAGGAGGCCAATGAATGAAATGAAACATTTGTTTTGGAATCAATGAGTTGATGGCTAGCAACACAAATCTTTTTTTTTAAACAGTAATGTGAACAGTAAGCAACATATTAGGACAAGCGGTGGCTGAGTGGTTAAGCACTTGGCTTCTCAACCTGGGGTCATGTGTTTGAATCTCTGTGAAGACTGGGATTTTAAATTTCGTGATTTTTCGGGCGCTTCTTAGTCCATCCAACTCTAATGGGTACCTGGATTTTAGTAGGGGGGGAGTGAAAAGGCGGTTGGTCATGACACAGCTCGTTTACTGTTGGCTAAAGAAACAGATGACCTAGACATCATCTGCCAAATAGATAGCAAGGTCTGAAAGGGGAACTTGACTTTTATTAGGCAGGGCCGGTCCTAACTATTGCACGAGGCCCAGTCTGGATAGGGATAAGCATACTATCAAAATTTAATATATTGTATTAGAAAATACATTTGTTTTGCAATATACTTTTATTAAATGAAAGCTCACATTGCCTTTTTTTTAATCGCGTATAGGGTTGGCGTCCCAAAATTGACGGTTTTTGTCTATTCGGTCATCGGATTTAACTTTCCACATAGTGCGCGCTTAGTTTTGATTCTAGCAGACGTAAACCTGCAATTTAAAAACAAGAATCAAATAATAACGAAACAAAAGATTACGTGGAAAAAAATTACCCGAAAAATTAAAAACGTTATATCCCTTTGACATTTGTTTTCTTGCGGGTGGAGGAGGGAGTATGAATGTGATACTAAAAGCCACGTGACCTAATCCTTAGTATCAATTATTCACTCTAATCCCAGGTTAAGTACGTAAGGCCAGTACACATTATAATGGATTTAACGTCGGTGTAAGTTACCAGATTTTAAATACACGTTGGGCTTGTATCTCCGGAAAACCTGCCAGATAAAATAGTTGGTGCTAGTAATTATTTTTGAAACTAAAGGGAGAAAACTGAAGCGTCATGAATAACCAAAAAAGGGGAGAGAAAAAAAAAAGGAAAAAGAACAAGGTCGTTAATTTCGATTTGTTGTGTTTATTAGTTGTATAGAGAAATGTAGAACTAGAGAAAGCAGATTTCAGAAAAATATACCGATATTTTCTGTACATATATTCGGAATGGGAAAATCTGTAAAAGGTTTATCCTAGGGACCTGCGAATCAGGAAATTTTTTTCGAATCGAATATCGAATCGAATATCAGAAAATATTCGAATTTCGAATCGAATTCGAATAGAATATTCTTGAAAAAACTTGACAACCAACAAGTGTAAAAAAAAATTCTAATTCAAAATTTTTATTATATTTTATTTGTTTAATACTGAAACACAAAAAGTTAGCAATAATTAAATTGCAAAGAAGGCCTTTTAAAAAAGTAGATCTTCATTTATTTTGGCCCAAATCAAAGTTTCAGCATTATTTTCCGAGAGATTGTGACGATGGTCAGTAATAATTTGTCCTCCAACTGAATTAACCCTTTCTGAAGAACAATTTGTTGCCTGAATTGCAAGCAAATTCCTAGCTGCTCTGGCCAAAAGTGGAAAAATATTAATACTTTCTTTCCAAAACTGAAGAGGATCACTGTTTCGATCTACAACTGCTTGCTTTGAATACAAACTGAATTCATCATTAATTTGCTCAGAAATGGTGAAATTTTGTTGATTCTGGTATCTCCTTGAGCACCATGCACTTTCCATAAGGCTTCCTCTATTCCTGTCTTGAACAAGACTTTCACGTGGCAATTCATCAGAATTTTTGCCAATTTTGGTTTTTTGGAAAATATTCGAAGATTCGAAAATTTAAAAATAAATTCGAATCGAATAAGAATATTCTTTTTATATTCGAATTCGAATCGAATATCGAATATTCGCAGGTCCCTAGTTTATCCATATACAAAACCAGATGGAAATTGATGTTTTACAGTACACAGTATAAATGAATACCAAAATTATTTAAAAGAATATTGCTCTTCCAATTTTAAAATCACTCCCTCAACAATCAAAGATACTGAAGCTGGGATTTATTGTACATTTAATGTTTCATTGACTAATAAAATCATTTTGTTGCGACTTAAGCATGGGCGGTGAACTTCCGGTGAAGTCACTATCACGCACAATGACATTATGTGTAAATCGAAATAAATTGAAAACAGAAAGGGAGTTGATTTATGAGAAATCAGCGAAAGTTGTCTTGTACTGTTTACTACAAAACATATGAAACTGTAGTATATTTCAAGGGAGAGAATTCATACGATTTAATTACAATTTTCTGTCTTTAAAAAAAAAACACTAATTAGATAGGACTATACGATATTTAAGAAAATACACTAGAAGACTGTTACTTTGAAGATCAAAGGCGAGTCAAGATTACAGTTGAGATAGAATTAAAATTCAATATGCGTAGTGTAATGATAACCTTAGATCTTAAAGCCAACATTTTATTTCAGTCTTTCACTGGCTTGCAGGAAATATATATATATATATATCTGTATATAAATAAGAACATAACAACATAATACATGGACTTTAGACTGTTTGATTTTAATACGAAAAATTAAAATCGGCGGTAGGTGAGCAATCAAAGCGGTGCGACACAGGAGAATCCAAATAAACCCATAAGCTCCTCCCCCAAATCCCCAAAAAAAAAAACAACAACAACAAACAAACAAGCATTAGTGCAATGAGATACCTAGTGGAAACTGGAAACCAAGGTCTACGAGAAGAGGAAAGACCAGATGACAAAATAAACGATAACATATGGAGAATGATTGCCAATTGACATACTTTGATAAATGACATTTCAGTAGGTGCAGCGTCTACGTTATCACCATACAAATCAGGACAATATAGCTTTGTTACTATTTATCCGTAAGTAGTATGTAAGTTATATACTAATATTGTTGCTTTCTAACTCATATAACAAGTGCTATTCTCAAAATCGGTTAACATGTTGATGACTAGATCATCTGATTTTACACTTCTAAATGGCTATTAATAGGGAAAACAGTGGGCATGAAATAGATCTGGTTCCATTGAATAGAATCAAGAGTTGCACTCTTCAGGACAATTAGAAGAAATTATTGAAAACAAATTTTTTGACAGATAGCATCATCCACCCTCAAGTACTTATCTCCCCTGCTTCTATCATTTTTGTATATATCAGGATCTATCAAGTGATGAAAAAAAAAGAGGGAATTTAGATTTCTGCATTTTACGCTTGTCCGAGCAGCATTCCAAACCTTTAACCTTCGTCTGAAAGCAAGAGCTTAATTTTGATTGGCTGTCAATGACGTGACATGTGTCATAAGTTAAAAATAGATCTTCATCGCCTTTGGGGGGTGGAGAGGGTTATGACAGTGCGGGGGAGAGATGTTAGGTTATAAATCGTGATCACCCGCCCACAACATTGAGGTCAATGAGGTGAACTAGTTATTCAAGTAATGCCGAAACTACGGCCCGAGAGCCATAACCGGCCCTTGTCGCCTTAAAACCTCTGCCCGCAGTGCGTAATAAAGCAGTGGAGTCACGATACAATGGGGTTCAACGATTTGTTTACTGCGGTGCGGCCAGTGACACGCGAGCCGAAAGTTTAAGAAGCAGGACGTTTTGGCGATGTCTATTCGGCGCCGCCGATTTGGCGTGATAATCTTTTTGACGCCGCCATTTTGGCGTGGTAATCTTTTTGTCGCCGCCGTTTTGGCGTGGTAGCCATTTTAGCGACGCCGTTGTGGCGTGGTAGTTGTTTTGTCGACGGACGTTTTGGCACTCAATATTTTAAACATAATTTAAATACGTCTTTCAAAGGATTAATATATGTTTTAGTTTAATAATAATAATAATAATAATAAATAATTATAGTTTTCTTTATTATCCATAAGAAATTTAACTCCTGGCGCCAAAACGGCCATCGGCTAAAAGGCGTCTCCAAAACGTGGCGCACCAAAAATATATGTGGCCATGTGGGTTAAAAGATTGGACAGCACTGTTCTATCCAAGTGAATGGCTACATTAGAAAGAAGTGTTAGGTTTTGTCAATCACCTAACTCATTCAAATAGGATGGTCGTTGTGCCGGCAATATAACGCCTTGTCCTACCTTGTACATAAATACACACGAACTTTACATATTTGCTATTAGCATCGAATTATAAATTCTAGCCTCTTATAGAATTCGCCAGTGTAGCACAGTGATGCACAAGCTACTGTCCGCGGGCTCCTTCCGGCCGGTGATGCAGTGCAATATAGTTCTAGAAACATCTGCCCAAAATACATAATATAGAAACAGATGGACTCTGTTACAAACCATGTTTGGTTATATTCAAGCCTTTTTCGAGGGCTAAAGATAATTAGAATCTTACTCTACCTCGGGTATTCAAAGATGGATCATAGCCAGGGCTGGCCTTAGGCAAAGACAAACTAGACAAACACCTAGGTTCTCCGGTTGGAGAAAAAATTTCAAAACATGGATTCTTAAACATAGAAGAACTCTTTTAGTTCTATATCTACTAAATGCTCTAAGTATCTACTATGATTCAAGGTTTATTCGCGAATGTTTAGATCTACTTGTTAGATTATATAAGTTAGACGACCATTGTTTCTTCCTTTTGGAAGAGCTGGATGTTCCTGTCGTTAAAAGACTGAACTAGAGCTTGTAGGTTCTCGCCAGATATACAACCCGCTAGGCAACGGTATTCACAACCACTCAGGCAACCCTCTATAAAAAAAGGCAGTTTATCACAGACTACGATTTTTTTTCCCTTTAAATGAGACCGGTGACTCGTTAATGGACATTTATATGGCCCCGGGGTTAAAACAAAATTAAGGCACCAGCAGTTTCGCGCCAATTTCTCTCTCGTCTGCTGATAGTACACAACAAAGAAAAAAAAAAGTACAAAGATTTGATAACAACATTAATACATTCATAATGAGAAACTCTAGAATACTATAATGGAACACAATAGTGCACTACTTAGTAAACAGTTTTGATATTAGTCTTTCCTGTCAATCTTTCAAAATCAATCCGCACATTGAGAACTTTTAAAAAATATTCTTCCGCTGCTAAAAACAACTTGTTTTTTTCGGAGCAAACCCAGCCATGGGCATTCAGATTTTAATGCTGATAAATCAATGGCGCCAAGAATTGTATTTGCAAACAAGCTTTAGATAAAAACAACAACTATTTATTCAGCGACCATTTTCCTTCTAGAAGCTTCCTTTCAATGCATTATGTAATAGTTCTGTTTATAGCATTTTTTTCCTTTCTGTCTGACAATTTTGTAGTCAGAAACATTTTTGTTTACCGTAAAGAAAATAATAATAATAAAATAACAGTCGTCAAAAGTATTGGTAAGGTTGAAAGGGGGAGACAAATTGAACAAAATTTTTAAAAATTCGAAAAAAAAAAATTTACAAAAAAAAAAAATCTTCTTAGAAGAGAAAAGATAAAGTATACTAAGAAATAAATAATATTATATTCAGAGAGCTAATAGCCAGTTTCAATGGCGGCTACAGTACGCTCTTTGGATTCCGCAGAAGGCAATAGACATAATTTGATTAAAATTTCCTCCCTTGAGATTGTGTCGGGAAAAACTATGTCAGGGAAAGTTTTTTAGATTGACGTCCCCTTCTTCATAGAAATATTCCCCTGGAACAATTCCCTAAAGTATATGTGACGTGGCTCGAATCAAATGTACAATATAATGTCTCTTATCCACACGGAGATACTCCACTTTTTTTTCTGGGTTTATTTTCCCCCCTTCTTTTAAATCAAGATTAGAAAACAGCCAAGCTCGTTTTACTGAAAGAATCGAAACTGGATCGGGAATCAGTTGCAAAGTCTGCAAAGACGTAATCGATTACTGTTTTTTTTGTGTTTTCCCACAAGCTTTATCATTCTTGTAGTGGATGCATCTCATTATTAGGTTTTTAAATTCTTCAAATCTCGATACGCAAGTAATCAATGGCCACGGTAAGCACACTGTAATCTGCTATCGCCCGGTTAGCCATGGTCTATGGTGGGCAGCCAGCTGCGGAGAATACATGAATACCTGCGGGAAAAGTTTTTTTTTTTCCCTCTCTTTTTCTTTCATTCTTGACATGAACAACTTTTTTTTCTCGCTTGAAATATTTTCTGCCTGGCAGAAGTAAACACGCACACACGCACATACACAGAGAAGACCTGCACCCACACAGTGACAAATATTAGCATGCAAAAAAAAAAAAAGTTGTTCACTTTCTTTTTAAATGAACAAAGATAAGAACAAACTTATCAAGAGGAGGGCACACGGATGGCTTCCTGTTCGTGTGATATGCGCTCTGGTCGTTTTTATTCGGTCGTTTGGATGGTCTACCGTTCCTACCCTGCCCGCTGCCATCCTCCGTCGTCCTGCGGGAGGTATGGACTAGGAAGTAGATTATCTTCAACTCAGAAGGAAAATCTGAAACACTAAAAAGATTTAGCAAACAAGGAGCTTAAGAAATAGATCTAGAAAAATATATTTTTGGCGCTTTCAAACTGCATTCTTTAACCTTAAACCTAGACAGGTATTTTACTCTCCCAGCCTTCTTACAAGGGCCGGTCCTACAGATTGCGGGGCCCTATGCGAAACGGATTGCGCGGGGCCTAGCCTTGGTAGGGATAAAGATAATAAGTGAAAATTAAGATTTTGTATTAAAAATAAATTCGTCTTTGCATTTTATTCATACCTTACTAAGTAAAAAAGCACTGTAGGATAAACTTTACGAGTCATCTACAGCAGATGATAGTTTCCTAACAAAAACCCGATAAATATTCAGTTATGCCTTTTAGATTTACTATCAACTTTTTTTTTCGCGAATAACCGTTTTCCATATTAAATGACACCCCGAAAAAAACAATTTGGTCTGTTTTTAAGGACTTTGCAGACATTTTCAGAAGATTTAAATATTTCAGAAGATTTTCGTGACTTTTTCGTATATTTTGCAATTACATGAGAATTTCAGAAACTCTTTAATAATAAGTTAAAATGGTTTTATTTAATAATTTACACCTATAATTGACACGGGGCCTTAAAAGTGCGGTCACCTAGGTTGCAGTGGCCTAAGACCGGCCCTGCTTCTTATTAATATATGTCGTATTTCCTAATAGCCGTAATTTCCTACCGGTTCGTAAGGAAGTCCCAAAAGAAGTTTTAAGACCTTTAAGACTTTTGGCACATTGACATGCGACCCTTTATATTGGTAACGTTAGAGAGAGTAGAATAAACAAAATTTCACGCATACTTCTTTATACACGTAATTTACCTGTTGTAGATTTGGTAACTACCATGAGAATGCGTACTCGAAGTTAAGAACCCTAGCCTAGAATAGGAAGCTTTAAGAGCTATATTTTCGGACATTTTTATACTGTTTTTCTCGAAAGTAGTCCCAGAATGGACTTGAATATTTTTTATTAGTCTTATCTCTAGTCCTTATCAACGTAATTTCCCAATGGTCCGTTGGGTAACCCTTTGAGAAACCCTGCTCATAGGTGAGGAAAGTAAACTCCGAGGGCGCCACGGAGTTGTTTTAGACCTCACGGCTGTCTGGAACCGGCATTGTATCCCAAGCTACCTCCACAATAGGCTATCGGTCTGACCGTCGACCCAAGAGGGGAACAATCAGCACTGGTTTCGGTGTGCGGCTGGATGGCTTCAAACAATAGTAGCCATGTCAGCGGCGCAGGTCACGTGACGAGTGAGTGATTGGGATGGCTGGCTGGTTCAATTGACATCGTATCAATGGTCGAGACATTGATGAATGTGGCAGGCCGCTGGCGTGTCGTATTTTGATTGTTTGATTTATTTACATCTGAAGTCGATACCCGCTAAGGAAAGGAAGACTTCTGCCGCATCCAGTAGGTCTAAAAAGTTCTATATGTTCGTCATGTTTATACACTACGCCAACTATTTACCAGTAGTGCACTGGCCTACGATTTGAAATCTGAACGATGCATGCATATTTTATTCTCTTCAACTCGCACTACGTAGCGACCATAGACATAAATAAATATAGACTGGAAAAAGGAAGTAACTTCATGTAACTTGAAAACATGTATATCTATTGAATTCGGATTTCCGAATTATAGAAAATTTAAAAATTGCACGATATTCAATCTTAGTAATTAAACAAAATTTAAAGACATAAAATAAAGTACACACAATTGCAATTAACAAATTTTCGTTTCATAAAACTCTCTTATTGGCCAGTTTATATTTATTTATGTCTATGGTAGCGACACTTTTCACGTTTTCTTTTGTTCCGGGTCGAAGGTTAAAAGATGCAATGTCAAAGGTTACTGGGTCAGAAAGTGTAAGGTTGAAAAACAAAATGTATAGTATTATTGCAGAAAACCAACAATTCAGTTAAAGTTCTATTGTGTTTTGTCCTGCCTCCGCTGTCTTGATGATAAACTCAGATAAGGGCAAGGCTTGTGGTGGCAACTTTTTTTTTTTTAGCTTTCAGCTTTTTTTCTGATACAACCAAAAAGATTGTTTTGGAGTGTATGTTCGTGTGGAAAGAAGAGCGGATGTGTTTGGTTGTGTGGAAAGGAGAGCGGATGTGTTTGGTTGTGTGGAAAGAAGAGCGGATGTGTTTGGTTGTGTAGGCTGACCAGTATCCTGATGAAACCACGAGTTGATCTGTCGTAATTTAAGTTAATAATCCTTTTACCTGTTACCTATCTCTTAGTCTGTGGACCGTTGGGGCACCAAGCAAGACTTGTAGACCATCTTTTTCCATTTCTATTCTTTGACCTGTTTAGAACCTCTTTCAATGGTAGGCCCGTCCATTCTTTTATGTTGTCTTCCCACCGCTTTCCCTGTCTGCCTCTTCTTCGTTTTCCTGGTACTGTTCCCTGAAGGAAGGTTTTGCGAGCCCCGAAGATCTTGTAATATGTCCATAGATTTCAAGCTTGCGTTTTTTTCCACAGCAGTTAGCAGGTCATTATGGGGTTCGATCGCTACAGAAACCGTCTCTAATCTCTTGGTTTGTGAGGCGGTCTTTAAATATGATGCCTATAGGATCCTTCTGTAGCATCTCAATTCCATTGCTAGGATCCTCCTCTCTAGCTCTGCAGTTAGCGTCCAAGACTCACAATCTTATAGAAATGTGGCCATGACCAGGGAACGCATCAGTCTGATTTTGGTTAATAAATACTGGTGTTAAAGTGGAAGACGAGGAGACTAGTAAGAAACTTAAGACAGAAATGTGAATATTTTGTTTTATCATTTCATTTGTGTTTCTATATATATCTTCTTTACAGAGGAATTAAAAATTATATTAAAGTTTCCTCTTAAAAAGAATTGTTCGTTTTTTTAAACTTTTATATTGTTACAATTCTCTCTCTTATTAGGCACTTTTGTAACAGCTGCTCGACACGATGTGTATAAGAGAAGAACGTGACAACAAGAGTTCTAAAATAATCTGGTAGTTTAATGGGTAAATAAATAAATAACAGCCAATACGACACGATTGGCAGCACAATAAACTATACTGTAAATCACTGTACAACCATACTAAACTCGACTATCTCTATCTCATCCTGGACTGTACCACTTCACCCCTGACTGACTTCATGGTAGGCTAACAGTCATGGTCTCCTTCCTGTACTGTACTGCCTTACGCTCTCTGACTTTTGTCCACCAAGGCTTTCGATCACGTGACCGTAGCACGGGTCATATTTTCGCGTACTAGTACATTATCGGAACAAGTTGAACCATAAATCTCACAGCATTGAGAGATAAGCTGTAAATGTGGAGTTTTTACATGGAAACTCGGCCCTGACGTTGGTCACGTGACCTACGTGGCATTGGTCATGTGTCCTATCTAACATTGGTCAGATGACAAGGTTGAGGTGTTTAGCTATGGTCAAATTAATATAGGAAAAAGAGGCAGCCGTCTTGCAATCGAGTCCCGTGTCCTCACCAGTCTATTTGACTTACACTTAGCTCCTCCCACTACGACTTTTGTTGCATATTTCGACAAGCTCTCTCCAAAGAGATCGGTCAAAGTTGACTTCCTGTCCCAGCTAGTGGCTACGGATTATAGGTCTTCTAAGAAGGTTGCGACGCCATGCTAGACCTGAACTGTACTGTTTTCACTTTCCTGTTTTCGGACCCCGTATTTACGTCAGACTTGGGTCAACGTGTTTCTTGTCTACGGATATGCCCCGCGAATCTCATACGACTTTCAGTCACTCTTTCACTTTGTGGTCTTGCGCCCGTGCTGGAAAGGATTTTTCTATTGGCGACATGATTTGTTGTGTTGATCCTAGGAGCCATCTCTCTCTCTCTCTCTTTATCTCTCTCTTTATCTTACACACAAACACGCACGCACCGTGACGCACACACACAGTGACACACACGTGTTTCGTTTTTTAATTCCAATAAGATCCTTCCACAGTCCCAAATAAATCCTTTAATTTGATCCTTTGACTTATCAATAGATGTTGTGATCTAACCAAATCTAGATCCAAATGCGCCAAAAAATACATTGATACGCATCTATAAACAAAAACAACACCGAAGAAGTTTTGGCGCTGCGAAAGTATTGCAGTAGTAAAAAAAAAACCTAGACCAAATACTTTGTGAAATATTGTTATGAAACCTCTTACCTCAAACAAAGAGACATTTTTTAAAACCAATAGCTCGTAATTTTTAAAACCCATCAACAACTAGAAAAGTTCGGGTAAATAGAAAACAATGTCATAATGAAGAACAAAAAGTTTGTTAGCAAAACAAAAAAAAACATGGGAAAAAAAACCCAGCTTTGAATAAACAAAAGGATTCAGATTTGAAAAAAATTGCAATAAAACGAAAAAGAAAAGGTTTACAGCTGATGAAAGAAAAACAACGGAACAATATGTTACTTAGTGAGAGACTCGTAGACAGAACAGATATTGCTGTAATACATTCAACAGTTAGATACATTTATTTTCACTCTATATTTTAAGCTAGTAAACAATTTGAAAGATTCCAAGTTTTAATTTTTTTAAAGTTTTTTTTTTAGATGGGTGACAAGGAACAAGGAAGAGACGCTGTTAGATATAGTAGGAAACGTTTTTTTTTAATTAAAAGAAGATGGTTTGCAATATAAAGAAAACAACCAATTACAGCGAAAGAAATAGGGGGAGATTAATTTAAATTGTAGTCGAAATAAATGTATTCATCTTAAAGAAAAAGATATTTAACTGAAATGTTGGCTGTGATGTCTGTGTGTTTCTATTCCATATGCTAGGACAAATTCCTACAAGTGCTCCTTACTTCTAAGTGCCACTAGGGCATGGAATGGAGTGGAATTCCCAGGGCACAGGACGTAGAGGAAGTCCACAAAGAACATGGCGACGCAGTGTACTTGATGACGCCGAGAGGGCAGGAAAGAGGTCATTCAAAAGAGTCATTCAAAAACTAGCAAGAGACCGTGGAGAGTGGCGTGGTTTTACTGAGGCCCTATGAGGAACGCAAATGAAAGATGATGATATGATGATGATGATGATGATGATGATGATAATGATGATGATGATGATGATGATGATGATGATAGTGATGATGGTGGTGATGAAAGCATGAATCGTAAACAAATACTCGCTCAAAGTTGTCATCGTCCATTGAAAGTCCACTCAAGACTTGGACATTGCAGACATCCTGACGTCTACTCCCCTCCCTCTACAGCTTATTTGCATCACGTCAAGTCCTAAAAATCCCTCCCAGTGTTTTGAACTCTACCCATCAGTCCGAGGTCAAGCGCTCTACCACACTCTAGATGTTAATCACTATATATCACTATAAAATAACGTATACAAGAAAAAGAAAAATTCATAGATGTTAGTTAATTAAATAAAAATCCTTCGACAAGCGAAATAAAAAAAAGCATTGTCTATAAATCTTGATAAGTGACATGTCCCTGCAGAAATATAGACAAGAAAAAGATGCAGCGACCAAACAACGCGATGACGTCATTACAATATACTCTCGAGATCTTTTACATTTTTTATCTGGAACATGCTGAACGAAACAATTAACTTGTTTTTTTTTTTTTAAATGTCTGTTTTATCAGAAGAAAGAGGCTTTTGGATCACGCAGAGTGCATTAGCGGCAAGAAACTAATTGATTTTAATTACATTAAGTGAGTTTATCTTTTGTGTCTTCATGAGTTTTCATTTTCTTTTTTATTTTACGAGAGAATATTTTTTTTAGTTGTTTTAAATTTTATTTAATATTACTTATTTTTGAATGCTCAGCCTGTCCTTGTTTAGATTAAGTTGTAGACCTTATGTCACTTGAGTTGATGCAGACAGACAAGATAAGACAGAAAGAGAGATCTATGCATTTATTAATTAGCTGAAAAATGATAACTAAGGGACGGACAGGGCACGATATAATCAAATAAATGACTAGGGACCATGTGCACGTGAGGCCCAAAGAGAGAGGGGGATGCGTTCCAGTTTCACACTTGAAAATCTAATGAATGACTTTAGATTTTTTTTAGTTGTTTACTAGATGTTGCTATGTGAATTGTAGTGTTGCATTGTGCTTCGCCAGATGTTTCTAGGTGAATTGTAGTGTTGCATTGTGCTTCGCCAGATGTTGTAGGTGAATTGTAGTGTTGCAGTGTGCTTCGCCAGATGTTGCTAGGTGAATTGAAGGCCGAATTACTTTGGAAACAGGTACATGAACCTCCGGCTCGGCAGCAGAGCCTCTCTTAACCATCTCGAATAGATCACCACTTCCGAATAGGAAATAACAGATTCCCAGTTCAATTTGATAGGTGTGGGTATCGCAATAATACAAATATTACAAAGCCTCGTTAGTCTAAGAATCTGTAGCACTTCTAATTTCTAAATATAAGTTGGCATCATCCTATTTATGGTAAAATCGCAGAGCCTTAGTTAGACTTGAAAAGGCCCTAAGCTATATCTGATGTTCACTCTAGGTAAAACCAGCCATGGACCATTCATTTTACTGTGTTGTTTAGTTAAGAAATCATTTGTTGGCATATACAGAAAGACTGAACACTTAAAGACGCAATCTTTTCTCGGAAAAAGGAAATCTAGTTGTGTGAGCTATTAATATTATCTTATACAATACAGACGTAAAAAGAAGATGATTACATCCTACGAGTTATGCATCTTGTCATGCAAGTTAACCAATGATTAAATTCTTCCAAGTTGTTGGTTTTCCTGGCTGGCTCAGGCAACCCATTCCATTCTCTAATGTCACTAGGGAAGATGGAGCACTTGTTATAACGGATATGTTTGCGCAGGATCTGACAAAATATGTAGGTCACAGCGACTGCATGGCCACATGGAATACTTCCCTCCTTTGGACTCGAAGACAAACCCTTTTATTGTTTAAAACATAAATATTTAAACTTAAATTTTACCAAAAATATCTTACAATTTTTATCTAGTATATTTAAAATGTTTGTTTTTTTTCAATTCCATTTTGTATTTTTAGGAGAGAGAGAGAGAGAGAGAGAGAGAGAGAGAGGCAGAGACAGAGAGAAAGAGGGAGAGGTGTAGGGAGAGAACTAAAAGAGGATTGCTAAAGCAAATCCATAATTCACCTTCCAAGTTACACTGCGTTAGCTAACGTTACTTATTCATTGTGAAATTCAACCCTTTTTTAACACACACACAGAAAGAGAGAGAGAGAAAGAGAGAGAGAGAGAAAGAAAGAGAAAAAGAGAGAGAGATGGGTAGAAAGAGAGACAAAGAGATGGGTAGAAAGAGAGACAGAGAGAGACACACAGAGAGATTATTTTTCCTTGTTTTATATTTGAAAAGATTTGGGGCCCTGTTTACGTATTGGCCTGTTGAACACACTGGCCAAGTAAAGGATACTATCTACATCACTTGATGAGCTGATTGGCCAAAGATGGTTGGCCCAGATGTCCTCATCACTGGCTGGCCTTTGGTCAAATAAAATACGTGAAGCGTCTAACACGGGTCACTGACACGTAAACTCTTTGGGACGAACAAAAGACAGAACGGCGACAATGAAGATAGAACGCTGACCAGCAAGTAAGGATGGACAGTTGTGTGACGTCACGTATTCATAGGCTAGCTTATCTCCCCCTTTCAGTCTGACGTCCAGTGGTCAATAAGACTCGATGCCTTGATCGACGGCGTCTACTCATAAACAAAACATCAACGCTTGATGTGTGCTAAGCGGGAGGACCCTTGTGACTTTAGACCAGGGCCGGCCTTACGCCACTGCAACCCATGCAACCACAATGGGCCCCGCACTTTCATAGGACCCGCGCTAATTCTAGGTGTAAATTATTAAATTAAACCATTCTATAATTTATAATAGATTTCCCGCGGCCTCCCGAACTACCAGGAGCTCCTGGAAATCCCTGAAATTGCAAAATATACGAAAAAGTCCTTTAAATCTCAGAAAATTATTACAATATTTTAAAAACTCATGAAAATTTTCTGAAATATAGACATTATTGTCATTTTGGGGTTCATGCGTTATGGAAAACGCCAATCCGAGAGAGAAAAACACACAAACAAATCGTAATTGTGGAATCTGGTGAAAGAAGCTTCTCGTGCGCCAAACAAATGAAGAATTACTTGATGTCAACAAATCTCGAAAATAGATTAAACCATTTGGTGATTCTTGTTATCTTGCATGATCTATGAAGGAAACATAATTTTTATGATACGCCGTATGACGTTGCTACACGCAAAGTTCGTAAAGTAATTCTGTACGTAGTAATGAATGAATAAAATGCAAAGACGAATTTATTTTCTAATACGAACTCTTAGTTTTTACTTATTATCCTTATCCCTACCCAAACTTGGCCCCGCGCAATCCGTTTCGCATAGGGCTCCGTAACGGTTAAGTCCGGCCCTGCTAAAGACTCGGGCTCAACTTCCGCTTGTATCCAGTACCAACGTAATAGAAGTTTTGCTAATTGAAATTGTTAGTTTTTTTAGACGTTTGTGGGACTGAGTCGCATAGCCGCTATCGAGGGGGGGGGGGGGGGCAAGCTTGAAGCCCAGGCTTGAGATGAGTTGTGTTTGTTGAGTTTAATCTTAACCTAGATACCCCATGTCCCCACAGGTCCACAAAAGATATTGGGCCAGAATGAGAATGCTATAACATTAAAGATGCGCTACTTAAAAGTTTAAAAAAAAAGTTTTTTTCCAGATTATCAGTTCTTAGTCCATCCCTACAAAGACCGCATCACAAACGAAAAGATAAGAAACAGAATCATAATCGCTGTATGACCTGCTGACCAATGTAAAATAACGCACAGTGCTCGCAAGACAAATAAAATATCACTGCCTTGTTTAATTTATTATATGAACATAATGTAGGGAACTAGGGGTTCTATTTTTTAAAAAACAAACAATAGTTCGACTTTTCTTCCCCGCTGCGGGGAAGAAGAGGAAACTGCCTCACATTCTGTTTGACTGCCCCAGTTTTGCTGATCTCCACCTCGACAGGTCTGGGAAACCCAAATTTCTCGACCTGTATGGTGACGCCTATGCACTACGCAAGACAGCAGGGTTTCTGTCAAGGGCTTTTGCAAGAGAGGATTTAAGCCTCTCAAGCCCTCACTTAAATGGAGTTTGATGAATGAATGAATGAACTTTTTAAGATATCCTGAAACATTTTATTTTTGTGTGTAACTTTTATTTCATGATCTACCCCTCAAGATGAATGAGATTTTGAAACTATAGCAGCGTTTACCATATTAAACATACAGGGCCGGTCCTACAGGTTGCGGGGCCCTATGCGAAACGGATTGTGCGGGGCCTAATTATGGTTGTGATAAGGATAATAATATAAAATTAAGATTTTAAATTAGAAAATAAATCTGTCTTTGCATTTTATTTATTGTTTACTAAGTGCAAAATCACTGTCAAATGAACTTTACGAGCCATCTACAGTAGATAATAGTTTTCCAACAAAAAAGCTGATAAACATTCAGATATGCCTTTTAGATTTACTATCGACTAGTAAAATATCACTTTTTTTTTTTTTCTAAAGAGGTCAAGATAGATTTAGATGTATATCTGTATTCCAGTGACTACTAAAGTAAATTAAGTATTTGAACTATTTAATTTGGTTAAAATTGTGCTTCTTATTTCATTTTTATTAAATGAAAAGTTGACAATGCCGTTTTTTTTTTATCGCGAGTAGGATTGGCGTTTTCCATATTGAATGACACCCCGAAATTTTGTCTGTTTTAAGTAGATTTGCATCAGTTTTCAGAAGGTTTCAATAATTTCAGGAGATGTTCTTATATTTTATAATTTCAGGAGAATTCCAGGAACCTTTTAATAATAAGTTAAAATGGTTTAATATAATAATTTACACCTAGAATTCGCATCGCACGGGGCCCAATGCTGCCGCATAAGTTGCAGTGGCGTAAGACCCGCCCTGTGTGGGCTACATAGTTAAATAAGTGGGGGCAAGTGATGTATAAGTTATCAATTTCTGTGGTTAACAAAGGTGTCATGTAAAAAGCACAACGACCAACTGCCTTTATTTTTACCATCTCATTTTAACCCATTAGAGTTGGATGTTGAGGACTTTCCTGAAAATCCCAAAATTCAAAATCCCAGTATTCCTCGCGATTCGAACGAGAGCTCGGTTTGGGATCCAATCGCTTGACCACTCAGCCACACACTAATTATTACCAGACCGTAATGAGAACGTTATGTTTTTACAGAAATGTGTATGACAGATACTTGGTTTCAACTTCATCCTCGTGGGTTCGATGCTGCGAGTAAATATATTTCCCCCACGAACATAGAAGCTGCCCCGCTGGTGTTACATTAACATAATCAAACATGTCCAGCTAAAGTCCATGGTGGCTAACCCTGTATGTTGCAACACCCTCACATCCTCCGTACTTTGCACTGTCCTAATAGCAATCCGGGCTTATCATTTGTATATGTATTAACATTCAGTGAATCTCTCTCTCTTTCTCTCTCTCTCTCTCTCTCTCTGTTTACTTACAATTTACAACGCATTTTAATGATCAAGGGAGTCTTCCAAGTCTCATGTTGCGTGTACACCGTCCGTCCGTTCATCTATCTATCTATCTATCTATCTATCTATCTATCTATCTATCTATC
>JADKLZ010049895.1:0-11606 GCA_021533235.1 Biomphalaria straminea | reverse complement strand
GTAAACAATACCTGTATCTAGGCCCAGACCGCGTCCATGCAGACTCGCATATCCCCGCTCCCCCACTTCCTGTAGCCTAGTTAGGATTGAATCGCATGATATTCTTATTGTATTTTTCTTACAAGCACAACCACAAGACGGACTAATCAGAAGTCATGTTTTTGTTGTTAGCTATCTGACCCTGAGGAAATGTAACTGATACGTGTTGTGAGATTGTAAAAAAAAAGTGAATGATTGTAAATGAGGCAGTTGATTTACTCTTCGAGACGAACAATAGTGTAGCTCTTTTAAAGAGCTTGCCAAGCTATGGTTTGCGTACCATTTGTGGCGCGCAAAGAAGTTTCTCTGGGAAACATTGCGCTAGGTTATATGAACAACTTCTTTTGAGTTCTAAAAATTATTATAATTAGCATTTTTATTTTCTAAATGAATACATTAAAACATCGGAAACTGACTACTAGAGAAGTGTGAAGGGTGCATATGTTTACAAGACAACAATGTAGCATATATCTATTAGCGGAAAGTAGGCCCACTAGGCATGCTTTAATATGCTTGACGCTTTAAGGCAAAGTAATATCTCCATTACCTACTTGGCCTTTACATTATATAAAGATAGAATGTCTAGAACTGCCTCAGTCTAAGTGTGAATTGTTGATTTTAAGTCATTTATTAATAATACAATTAAAAAACAAGACTAGCTTAGGAGCCGACTTGCCTTAGCAGACATAGAAGAGAGTACCTGGTTGCATACAGCCTCAGAACGAGACAGCTCGAGGTCACTCTCAAAGGCTGCGGGATACACATTTGAGACCAAAAGAAAATCAGCTGCCGAGGACAGACGCAGACAGCGAAAATAAAATCTTAATCGATCACCGGCGGACAATGGTTACTCTTGTCCTGGTTGTGGCAAATATGTAGGTCACAGCTGGGGCTGCGTTGTCATGGGAAATACTGCATTCCTCCTTAATCTTCGAACTCGGAAAAGCTTTATTCTTAATAAAACTAGTTTCTCGGATTAATAGTTTTATTCATCAGAAATCTTAAAAGTGTAGTCTTTTTAAATGAAGAATATCACAGTGTGTTTGATGTGCCACAATGGTGAAGAGTTGGGTTGACTTAATTTAAACAAAAAAAAAAAAGTTAATAACAAAACATGTGGTAGAAAGAGCTTTTCTTTTCTTTGCATTGAAACAAAATAACAATACCCTTTCATTATATAAATTAATACAACTGATTAGAAGATTATTATCTTGATTGTGTAAAGTAAAGAAGAAATGAACAAAATGATTTTTAAATTGTACTTTGTTTACTTCTTAACAGTAGGCCTACTATAAATTAAGTAAACTTCTGTTGCAATTGCCTGTAGATAGTTTGACCCGACAAATATGCAAAATGTTTCTGCATCTTTTAATTTAATTTTTCATCATAGACTATTTGAAGAAAGTAAACAATTTTTTTTTACTAATTTGTATTACTATTTTAAAATATGATTATTTGCTTTAAATAATTTATTTGATTATTTGAAATTGGACTTAAAGATGCTTCGGCTAACTGTTTCTCTTTAATTTTATCGTCAATGAGTCTCAAATGCCTTTTTAAACGTAGCTCAACGATGTTATCTTATAAAGTATAGACGTTAATAAGCTAATTAGTCCTACGCGTGTGCCTAGGTTAATCTAGTGATGCATGTTAAACAATGACTTAAACTCTGCCAAGTCACCAGTTTTCTTGGCTGACTCAGGCAACCCGTTCCATTTTCTATAACACTAAATTTGTTCTAGCATAGAGCTCAAGTTTGAAAGAAGGCTCGGTGTGTACATTTCGTTGTGCAGTGGACACATGCTGTGGTAAATGGTGAGGGCTTTAGTTTCAGCCTCGGTTTGGAAGGTAAATGGTAGCAGACGACCAATGACAGTGCCTCTCAATTTGACGTCCAAATATTTAGCGTGATAAATTAGAACGTGACTTCAGAGGATAATTAAAAATTGTCGGGTAACATTTCTCGAAGAACCGGAACAAATTTACTGAAACATTTTATCTTGTTTTATTCCCTGGTTGACTCGCAGTTGAAACCAGACTCTTAGTCTCTTTAGTTAGGTAGCCACTAAACACTCTATAGTTAGGTAGCCACTAAACTCTATGCAGTTAGGTGGACACAAACTCTCTTTAGTTTGGTAGCCATTAAACTCTTTGTAGCTAGATAGCCACTAAACTTTATGTGGTTGGTAGCCATTAAAATCTTGGTAGTTAGTTATCCACTAAACTTTCTGTAGTTAGGTAGATTACAAATCTCTAAGTTAACACTATGCCAGGAGTATGCCCACTTTATATAATGTTCTATTTCAAATGGCACATAGGGCATCACTTCTCTATGTTGATGTTTGAAAAGACTTTTCTCTAAGTGATTGCTTAAGACGAGATAGAAAATAGAAATATGGCCTCCATTTATTCTTCTCTAAACATGTTTTTTAAAGTTCCGACTTATAGATTTGAAGCTCGTCTGCTTTTGGTCTGCACAGTGAACAAATAGATCTAGTCAAAAAAATTATTTATTGAATTTAATGATTCGCATGTCATGCTAGATTCACCTTGGTAACCGGAGTTTAGAGGCGACGCTGACCATTCTCTATTGTGTGGGAAAAAACACAACTTTTTGTCCTATTTCATAGTTTCCCTAATAACCCAGACGTCTGAACCCATTCCTACCCAAATATGTCTGAGCGAACAATTATCTTTTCTTTCCTTTATTTCCTTTCTGACGGTTGGTCATTGTGCTGGCCACATGATACCAGCGTAAAACGCTGGTCTCAGAAACAGATGAGTTATTTTAAGTAGTCTCTAAAATCGTTTTTGTCTAACTTCTGACCTGATCATCTCTCTCTCTCTCTCTCACACACACACACACACAAACACACTCACACACACAAACACACTCACACACACAGAGAATTAAAACTTCTGAAGTACAGAAAAAAAATCTCAAATTGTTTGTTTAAAATTTCGTTCACCACCATAAAAAAAAGTTTGGCCACAAAAGGCACTGGGAGGGGTGAAGTAAAAGTTCCCTAAGACACCAAGGGTTTGGAGATAAATGGTGTCCTTCTGTGAGTTAATGAGGTGTCATTACGCCATGTGTGCCCTGTAAGGTGACTAGCCATCTATTATTTCCGTAAAGTCAGACCGCCCTGATTGTCTCAAGTCAGATCTCGGGCACTAATAGAAAGTCATGAAACCAGCCTTTGAATACTTATCCATCATGCTGACATGATGAAAATATTTTGATGTCAAGTGAATTCACACTAACATGTATTTTCGATGATGTAGTTTTGTGTGTATATAGTCCAGACAAATATCGAATTGGTACAGGAACTATTTTCAGTCCTCATACTTTCAATGCGAGAAACTTGTCTGTGACACAAAGTGAGTTTACAGTAATAGTAATTAAGAACAGACTCTAATATATTCCATATCATTGTTATATGTTCAATATAAGTTATATTACTTGAATCAATATATTCTTTATATTGGAATTTTAAAAAAAAAAGAACAAATCAGTTGGCCAACTCTATAGCAAGATCAATAATAGATCACACAGTAGACTATATAGTTAACAACATTGATACACTCATGAACAATAGTTACAAAATATTCAAATATGATTTCATGTAACTAGATCTATATCGTTTAGTACAATAAGCAAAAGAAATCAAAGTCCTTTAAAAAAAAATAAAGCTTATTAAAGTGGAAGACCATATATCTCAATACTGCAGGAATAAGCATCCTTTTTCTATTTGAAACAAAATTAATTGATTAGTTGTTTTTTTTAATTCATGTACTGTCATTGACTATGAATAATTATGCAAAATTTGAACGTGATCCCAGAGTGGGAAGTGGTGAAAAAAAAAACGTGTATCCTATACTCTTAAGCGAGCAATTCTTGTATATATATATATATATATATTTCTTCTATTTCGAAAACGGCTCTAACGATTTTCTTTAAAATTTCAACGTATCTAAATGTTAGTGAGAAAAAAATTCTCAGCTCATTGGCCACATCGGGAAAACTCGAGTTCGACCGTTATATCGGTTTGAAAAATGTCTCATTATGGAAAAACTTATTTTGGTTTGAAGGTTTTATGAATGACATGGAGAATTTATGAATGAAATTTTTTCCCACGACGTCAAAGGGAAAAAAAACTTGACACCTCCTACGTCACTGGCTTACATCCGTTCACTAAAGCAACAAGTTTAATCGATGAATGAATAGACACAACATTTTGCGCACCGTAGTTGAAGGTTTATTTCCGTGTATGCGTTAATTTGTAACTGAACAGCTATCAAGAACAGAAATCAAGCACGTGGTTATCTGAAGAAGTTCAAGTGTTTACAAAAGTTTCAACAAATTGATAGAAGAATTTGATTTATGTGCATAACTCTAATTAGCTCACCAAAAAAAAAAAAGACCGCCTTTGGCATGCGTTTGTCTGAGATTCTTCTCTCATACAGGATACTGCTCTGTCAAGAGTAAATGTCGGACTTAAACAATTCCCTCTATACAAAGGCCAAGGATACATATTTGAGCCCAACAGAAAATTGGCTGCCGAGGACAGACACAGACGCGAAAAGAAAATCTTAATCGACCACCGGAGGACAATGGTTATGCTTGCCCTGGATGTGGCAAAATATATCCACTGAACAAGATATCTAGCTAGCGGTCAACGAGTTTGCTATTCTGCAGCCACTTTTGATTTAACTATAAACCTCAGTAAAAAAAAACTAAGGGTAACCGTTAGGGTGTGGTAAAGAAAGGCCCAGGAGATATCTGAATGGAGGGATGTGTAAAAGCAGGCCATTTCCTTCCATAGGCTGTAGCACGAGTAGCAGTATTATATAACCTTTTTAGTATAAATTATTTAACCGAGCAAGGCTCGGCCACCTGATATTGAAACGTAATGAGAGAAATAATTCCACAAATACATCCATATACATCCATATCTCTGAATAAGTAGCATTTATTTACCCTTTAAATGCTAAACAAAAAAAAAATAACTACCAATAATTAATAAACTAATTGTTGTTGTTGTTGTTTTGAGTCATAGGTACTAAAAATATTATTTAAATTTTCAACTTGATCCGAGGTGTGGAAGAAAATAACGTGTACTTCTGTATTGTACTAGACAGACAGACAGACAGCTTTGTAAATGACATCTTTGTGTAACGTGGAGACATTCAAATAAAACTCCCTTCGTTCTCAGAAGTTCAACGTTTACTGCCCAACGATTCCATGCTGACCATCGAAATTTACAGTCAGTCTCATCATGTGTGTGTTCACAGGTCAAGCTAATTTTTCATGCTTAGTTTCTGAACTCTAGTATGACTATTTTTAATGTAACTGTACAATGTCACAACTTTGACCAGTGACATTCTACTACACGCCCAAAGTCACACTCTTCATGTTACAAAATTTATGTTGAATCTTGAACCGATGGAAAGGGGGGGGGGGCAACTTGCCAATGCAACAAGGTCCTGCTTTAAATTCTAAGCCAAACAATCAAAACGTGAGAACCACTTTTCTTAACAGTCCGCTAACACTGTCTCCATGTATGTTAAGCTGGCCAAACAAATAGGCCTCATTATTCACAACAACACAAGGAGGTAAGGAGATCAAGTTGTTTTTTTGTACTTTTCTGGTTTGTAGTTGACACTTAGTACCGCTAGGTCAACACAAATGTGTGTGTGCGTGTGTGTGTGTGTCACGTGCGTTGAAAGAACTAAATTTGAAGACGATTTGACACTCGGTTAGATTTGGACTCTTATATTGTGTACATTTCTACTGCTGACTGCGATGTACATGGGCTACGTACAAAGCGTGTATTGGACTGTTTTAATATAAATGCATACACAATGTAGCTTCTGTGTTGGAGATCTCTTGAGTCAACTGACATTCGATTTTATTTAGCATCAAAATTTTTTAAAATAATATAAACTGTTAAAATGTGGTTATCTATATTATTATTTTTCTCGGAAAGTAAAACTTTAAAATTAGCAAAGTATATATACTGTATATACATACACTACGGCCCCTTCAGTTGCAAAGCAGCCATGGGTCTTCTCATAGAAATTAGACGAAAGCCTGGGCATAAGCTATGGTCGGAACAATGTCGCCCACACAGAAGTCCCTCCTCTCTACGGAGCTGACGTGTTGACATACAGTTTGGGATCAGCCGCGTCGCAGGCTCTGCCATGATGTAGCACTGTGTTCTGCAAGCTGCCTAAAGATCACTAGCTCCTGATTTTTACTCAGGGTTCACTCCCGAAGTCTAACCCATATTTGTGTGTAGCTGCAAGGCATCAGAGGTGAGTTTAAACTGAACCAGAATCCATTTACTTCTATAATTGAATCAGAATGTTTCTACATTGTCTCAAAGATGTAGAGCAAGATTTATTATTGCCAGGAGAAGACCAAATAATTTAAAACAGAAAATATAAACTGGTCTGCTTCTCCCTACAAAAGAAAAAATAAAGAGCAATTGGTTTTCTATTAAAAGGAGTTTTATAAAGTGATCAGGCATTTGAGAAATGTTCAAATTATTTCATGGCTCTGACAAATGATGTTATACAGAAAGCTACTGCAACCAATATACCGAAGGTGCATGAACTGCTTTATGGAAACAACTGTTTTGTCTGCATTAATATTGACATAATAAGTAGGTCACAGATGGGACTGTATAATCCCTTGAAATGTACGCCTCATTTGTCAGCAGTCAGAAAGTTAATCACGTATTTTTTGAAAGATGTGTGTTATGACTAATAAACAAGTAATACGAACTAAAATCAATTCTAACTTTATGTTCAAACTATAGAGTCATCTTAAAGTCTTACATTCAAATTTCATTTGGCATTGAAACATTGGACCAACAATGAAACAACGACATTCGCGTAATTAGCAACAACTTAGCTAACCGGCTAGACTAAAAGGTCAATAAAAGACCTATAGATAATATCTAAATGAGTCGAAAATACAATTGCCGACATTTTTAAAAACTATTATCCACATAACGTAAAAATTAACATAATCTATATATATATCATAACAAATCAATATTCACATTTGACTAGAGTAACACCTTTGGTAAAATCACTTAATTTATAAAGCCTTCAGGACAGAAGACTCAAAAGTAAAGTAGCAATTATACATACAACACTTAACCATAATCTTCAAATTCAAAAACAAAACTTAATAAAATACTAAGAAAGACACAAAGAAAAAGGCACATTCCTCGTCCCATATGCTAGGACAAATTTGTACAAAAGCTCCTTCTACCCTAGCGCTATTGGAGCATGGAATGGATTGCCTGAGCTAGCCAGGAAAACCAGTGACTTGGCAGAATTTAAGTCATTGGTTAATATGCATGACTGAATGCATCACGCGTAGGACGTAGCCTAATCATCTTCTTTTTGAAGTAACTTCTGTATTGTATAAGATAAGATAAGATTTATTTCTCAAAAGACAAGTTCAAAAGTTCAAACACACAAGTAAGCAACAACAACAAGTAAATGGGAAGATCCCATGGTGCAGCAAGGGTGTGAATGGAAATTGGTGCATCCCAATCCGCACCATTTTGTGAATGAAAGTGGTGTTTATATAATTCTCTTCTTCCCAATTTTTGTCATAATATTAACTCTTTCTCTCCTGACTGACAATACCAACGTTGATTCCGTCAGAATGTGGTAAATAATTATGGAGAGAAGAGTTAAAAGTATTTCCAGATTATTGTGTCGTAAGACTATTGAAACTAGAACAACAACAATACACAGATAGAGTATACTATCAGGTTTCACTATAGAAGTACTTTAATTACGCATATTTGTTAATTAGACATGATTACGAAAGGTAACTCAATCTCTCTATTCCTAGATAGATCTAGATCTAGATCTAAAACTCGAATTCGACTATAGATTATAGATTATAGAACTTCTCTTCGCAAAGATAGTTTCATGCTTTAGCACATGAACATACTAATTATAGTCCATTCATTTCATATTTTAATCAAATTAACATTCACATTTATTTGTCTAAAGAATTGTTACATGAGTGCAACTCTATTCTTAATATCGCGTAAATTAAGGTCAATTGGCTATTTTTTGGCTCCATTCATAGAATTTTTTATGCATGAATTCACGCATTCGCTTTACTTATACCAAGTAAATGGGAAGATCCCATGGCGCAGCATGGTGTGAATGGAAAATCATGTATCCAAATCCAATCCGCACTATTTTCATTCACAAAATAGCATAGCATATTTTTTTTGTTTACTTTATTTTTACAATACAAAAGAATTTAATAATTTCCGGAGATATCCAGGACTTTTTCGTAGGCGTAAATTTAATAACATTTCAGGAGATTTCCAGGGGCTCCTGGTAAATCAAGAGGCCGAGGGAAATCTGTTATCTAATATATAAAAGAAAACAAAGGCGTATGTATGTATGTATATATGTATGTATGTTCCCGTATAGAAATCAAAACCGTTTCACCGATCTTGACAAAACTTGACAGAAATGTTCCTTGGGTACTAACTTAGACCTGTGTGTATGAATTGTAGCCATAAAACAAACTTAAAACCCTAAAAACAAATAAAGTTGCCCAACTCTATTCTATACTATTTTATGGATCTAGGCTTTGTTTACAATGTAGACATGAGAAAAGATCGAAAGGATTTAGATCTAGAACTAATTTTAAGAACTACACTTTGCAATTATAGTTTTTTACTTTGACACTTGCAAGCATGAAAGAAGGTCCATTGATTTCATTATTTAATAAAATTATCCTTCAAATTTGTGTTTCAAAAGCATTTTTACATAAATTCGGTCTTTGTATCTTCGAATTAAATATCCTGCTGAACATACTTTCATTAGACATTACCGAAAGGTTACACTCATAGACATAAATGGTTACATTCTTACACATCTCTCTATTCATAGATCTAGGCATTCTAGGTCTAAAACTGTAATTCAACTCTAAGATGGTAGAACTTCTCTTCGCAAAGATAGTTTTAATCTTTAACACATGAACATACTAATTATATTCCATTCATTTCATATTTTAATCAAATTAACATTGAAAATTGTTTTCTAAAGCATTTTTACATGATTGCAATTTGCAACTATTATCCTAATATCGCGTAAATTAAGGTCCAGTTGCTATTTATAGCTCCATTCATTATTTTTTTTTATAATGAATTCACGCATTCGCTTTACTTTAAACATTATTATTTTCTTTAATTGTTTCTAATGCACTATATCCCTGACTACATCAGCAATACACAAGTTAAGACTCGCGGGGAGCGGGTAATATCTGTCTAGTATTATAATAAATAGTAAAAGCATAGTAATTATGTGTTTTCGTTTCCTACAAAATAAACAAAATCATCGTATCTTTAAAAAAAAATATTTCTGTTCAAGTAAACTTACTGTCTCATGCAGAGAGCATTATGGAATTGAATTCTCTAAACTACAAAATGAAAGAACACAGGTTTAATCGAGCCAATCGTCGTCCGCTGATTCTTCTTTCCGCCATTTTCCTTCTTATTGTTGTTATTGTCGGAGCAGTCGTGTGGAAGGTAACTAAAGATGCCTACCAAGTTAGGACTGTTTCCGGTGTAAACGATAAGACGGCATTGCCTGACTTGACAACTCCTCCTACCACGAGGAAAACCACCTATTCTTCAGAGGTAAGTTTGTTCATTAAGTTGAACCCAGACCATTCATTACAGTAGGCCTGAGCACAACCTGCAACGTCACAGCTTAAGGGCAGTTTACGGTACGTGTATGACGTGGCAGCGAGCTATTGGTCTGAACTGCCCACAGTTTGTGACGTTGAAGGTCAGTGTTCAGGTCTGGTCTCGAACTCGGAAGGACATAACCGCGGATACTTATTTGTTAGTGTGCGCAGATCAAGTCGCAGCCTTTTGCTTCCAGCGATTTGCGTGGACATTTAAGCCAGCCTGGACTAAAGAAATGTTTTGCAACAAGGTAACAATGGGAGATAACAGTATTTTATACTCAGCACTGCTCCTCAGAGTGTTTACCTAAATGGCTAGTCCAATGTCTAATCTATTTCACCTTTTTTAAAGCATATATTCATTTTATATTTTGATGTGGAGTATTTTACACATGGAGAAAATCATATTGTACTATAGATCTAGTTTTATTAATGTTTCCATTTTTGGGAGGATCCTTTCTACCTGTAATGCGAGAAAAAAAAAAAAAAAAAACTCAGAGAGCATGTCGGCGAGAAACTGTTTGGTGAGTAGAATAGTTGGGAGTCTTTTCGCAGAGCGTTTTAAAATTTTAGGTGAACATCTTAGTCACATAGATCCAAATGCTTAGCTTATAAAAGAATAAAAAACATTCTATTCTTTGAACATGTATATATACACACACACAATGTCTACTTCCCAAGGATTCAAACAATGTGCGGGGGAGGCTAAGCTGAGTTTTTTTTTTAAGAGTAGTTTTAAAATGACGCATTTATTTCAATGAATGAATAAGTTTTTTTTTCCCAGGAGTTAAGACAAAAGCCATGGCTTTCGTTGAGAATGCCACGCAACGTGTTACCTATTCATTACGACATCACTATGTTCCCAGATTTCTACGGCAATGGCAGTACATTTTACGGCAATGAAACTATAGAAGTAAGTTGAAGATAAGATATTATAACTATAACATGATCAAAAGGGAGGGATGAAGATATAAATAGCGTAAATAATGTTGATAATAATTGTAAATATTTAATTTAATTTTAAAAAAATGCCAAAAATATAGTAGCTTTTAAATTTATTGTATAGTTAAATGACAATGGACCTCATTCACCAATCGTAAATAAACACATTTAGCCACGTCATAATACTGATAAAACAATGAAAAATATGTATCACTTGACAGCCACGTTGGATGAAATACTTTGTATAGAAGATATAGAGAATCACGTGGCTAAATGTTGTTTGTTTACGATTAGTGAATGAGGTCCATTACGGGTTTGAGAGTAAACCTTTCTACACAGAGGTTTTCTAGAGTAGTGTTCCTTAAATTATAATCTAGATCTAATGCAGTGCCCGCGAAGTGTTTCCTGTATTCTGAGCTTCTGAATTCACTTTTCTCATAGCGCAAGTTTAAATGAGGTTTAAAAAAAAAAAAGACGTCGCACCGACCCCCCCTTGAGAAGTCCTCGCGCCTCCCTAGCGAGATGAAACCCAAAGTTTGAGAAGCTCTGCTCAAGAGTATGAGAACGAAGTGGCCGAATGTTGTTTGCTCAAGAGTATGAGAACGAAGTGGCCGAATGTTGTTTGCTCAAGAGTATAAGAACGAAGTGGCCGAATGTTGTTTCAGCTAAATATAAAAGAAGAAGATATTAAATAATTACAACAAAAACACTTATCCTAAACAAGTGATAGGATCATAGTGCATAGAGAAAGCTAAAAGGATGAAATTGCAGTCTCTCTCTCTCTCTCTCTCTCTCTCTCTCTATCCATCCATTCACCCATCTATCCATCCATTCACCCATCTATCTATCTATCTATCTATCTATCTATCTATCTATCTATCTA